>LAVV01009424.1:5981-16309 GCA_001263375.1 Puccinia sorghi
AATGCATTGCTCAATTCATGTGTAAGTGAACTGGAAATCAATCTGAACTATTGATTAAGCTGAATTTTATTCAAATAAACCCCAAAATATATCAATATAAATGGGAAATAATGAATGAGACCAGATTTATAATTTTTAAATTTTTAAATTCAAATTATGGGAACTGGAAATTTTAATCAAAAAATTCAACAAAAAATTTTTGCTATAAGCCTTTATAGGTAGCTGCAGCTGATGGCATGTTTCACGCAGAAAGCTGAGGCTGGCCAAAGCAAACAAAGGGAGTGGATTATCTTTTGCTTTTGTCAGCAGTGGAGGAAGCACAGTGGAGATAGGGGGTGGTTGGTTTCGGTTTCAGGTGCTTGAGCGGGTCCCTGGAGGGCACTGTGGGGGGGAGTATCCGGGGGGTTCCGGAGTTTGAGCAGCAGGGGGCTGATGAGTGGGTCAAATGCAGGGCAAGTCAGATTGGAAGGGCTGCAGGGTGTGGAATTTGGTGGGGAATTTGGGGGAGGGGGAAGTGGGGGGGAGTGAAGCTGTGGGTGGTGGTGCAGATTCTTGTATCATCACTCTATCATCTATCTACATAGACAGAAAAGGAGGGTTTTTTTTTCAAGAGTCAAGCAAACCTTCATAACATTCAAGGCATAATATTCAGAATCTCTTTCCAGGTTGCAACAGCAAAGAGTGGTGAAAGGGAGTGTTTATTATTAGAGTGGAATAAATTCAGCTTAATATTGACTCCAGTCATCAACAAAGAAACCCTAGATTACCCAATTTTACAGAGAAGAACTCTCAGTACATCTACAGACAGTTTTTATTTCCACACCACCCAACACCACTTGACTCCAAACTAACCCATACAAAGCAAAACCAATGTGACTGAACAGCAGTCGCTACTGTAACTTAGTAATAGCCGCAAGTCAAACCTTTTTTGGCCCTAGCTTGATCAATATGCATGCTCTAACAGTGATTGGCTCCTGGTCAACCCGGGCCTTGGCAAACCTCAAGGCTTCATTAATCTTCTTGGTGATCTGAGCAGCCAAGAGTCCTTCAAAAGGCCTTGGCTGGTCAAATCACTTATGTATGACCACCTGGCCTAGCTTACACCAATTGATGTAAGAGGAATGTGGTTTTCAGCCTTAGAGACAGTAAGAATGTCCAAAAGGCTTTAACTGTAAATGGAATAATATAATTCTTTTCACTTTTCTCTTTCATTAAGTTTTTATGCTAGCAAGCACTGCTAAGAAAGAAAACTAATTATCATCATGAGAGAGTTTTTATTCTAGCAAGAAGTGATAATGAAGAAAACTAATTATCATCATTATATTCTCCTTATTCTTTTACCCATGCATAATACATGAGGTGTAGTATGATTGTGTTATGTGCCTGTTATCTTCAAGGTTGATGAGCAGTGATTTCTAAGTTTGATCACCAAATTGAATGATATTCAATTGGAATCTCACTCAGTTCTAATGAAGAAGAACTCAGTGAAAACTTTCAACCTCAGGCCATAAACAAGCCATAAAATTAACAGATCATCCAGGAATCCAGAGCCCCCTTGCTGCTAAGTCATTTTCCCACTGCACCCAGTGTTATTATCACTTAGTAAGTCAGCTCTCCTGTCAATCAGTTCTTCTTCTTCTTTCTTTCTACCCCACTGGTTGATTCATAAACTAACACCTTCTGCTCACCTGTTTCTTTTCCTTTCTTCTCTCCCCTGCTTTCTTTTAGTTTTTATCAATAAAAAAACTACATAGTTTTCCACTTAAAGAGCCTTGGGTTACTCCACTGCAAACAAAAACATGCTCAACTGCCTGCAGTTGACATGAAGCATGCTCCAGCCAAGCTGCAATCCAAACTCCACATGTTGGCATATGTAGATGTTTTGACACAGTCACTGTGCAGTCTGCACAGTGACTGTGCATCAAAGCTTAGTTGAATCACTTTTGNGCCACTAACAAAAGTTTGCTCATTCCAGCTGAAAAAAGCAAATATCAACCTGCTCAGCCAAACAAGATTCTCAAAGATAATTTCCTTTGTTTCCTTTGGTACACCTCAGCTTTCCGCGTATACCATTCTGTCAGTGGCAGCTACTTCTGAGGCCCGCAGCTACTGCCTTGCCTATAAAGACTCCACAATGGTGTGGCATGACCATGGCTGGCGGAGCTAAAAGCACGCCGCAGTCAGTTGCTTGGGGAATTTACACACTCAGTCACCCGCGCCCGGTGGAGATGGTCTAAAGAAGCCCCTTGATCTCTCAGCAGCGGGGTTCACATAGCTGCTTGCTTTCATTGAAAAATTTTGCAGCAAGAAAAATTATAATCAAGTTGGAATAAGGTTTGGCTGTGAGATTGCTAAGTGCAGAGAGCTGGAAAGTATCTAAGAAGGAGAAAGATGAACAAAGAGAAAGAAATAAGAAGCAGTTCACAAACCATACAAATAAATAAAGAGGCAATAAAAATGTGGTATAAAGATGATTTTAAGAGAGTGGAAGAAAGTTAATAAGGGAGAGTGAGAATCTTAGAAACAATCTTAAATTGGGAAAGGTGCATTAGTTTTGGGAAAGGATGTAATTTCAATGTCAAAGTTGAGGTGCTTTACTTGGGTGATCTTGATCTATTAAGAGCTTGAAGCTGGGTAGTTTTGATTATTTTTGTTCTTGAGGTCTTGAGATGTGTTGATCTGAGATTCTGAGACTTTTTTTATTTATGAGATGGCTGAACAGCCAAAACTTCAAGCCAACCTTAATCATCACGAGTTACACTTCAAAAAGAAATAAACTTGCTTAACTGCCTGCAGTTGACATGCAGCATGCTCTAGCCAAGCTGCCATCCAAACTCCACATGTTTGCATATGTAGATTTTTTGTAAAATTCACTGTGCAGTCTGCACAGTGACTGTGCATCAAAGCTTAGTTGAATCACTTTTGGAGAATGGTTGGAGTAACAACAGAAGCTTCTTGGGATTTTTTGCATGTCAACTGCAAGCAGTTGAGCAAGTTTTTTTTGTAGTGCTCCCTAAAAACTCTGGACTAGTCTTCAAAATATTCTCATCTTACCAGAATCCCCCTGTTGATTTCCCCCAGAGGAGGCTTGTGTATCACAGCTTATCTCCAGTTCTCTCTACCCAGAGTCAAACTGTTTGAGTCACCCTGTATCAAAATCCTGCTCTCAGCTATTCCTGCTTAGAGTAGAACAGTAGAGTATTAAAAAATAACCCTCCTCCATTCTTGCCTTGTTATCTATTGTTGTACTTTTATTCTGAAATGCAACACCATTTAACAAACCAATTTATGTCCTGTTACCACTCTAGAGGTACAGGCTCAGAGCGGTACCACTGGTAACCCACCATTCCCTGAAATCTTCTCATTTGAAGGCTTAACATAAGCAACCTTTTCTGAGTAGAGTGGGGTAGGCATTTGTGGCAATCCTATCAAGCAGGCAGCCTCTGGTGCTGGAGCCTTCTGGCTTGACAAAGTCAAGTCCTTGACTTTCTTTCCCAGTCTGCTAACATTGGTTTTTATTTCTTCGATCCTCACTAGGAGGGTATTGAATGAGTCCAAGCTGGCCCAGCAAGCTGAGCCAATCTATCAGACACCACCTTGTCCATGTTGTCCAACCTTGGGAGAACAGTGTCGACCCGCTTGGTCAACTTATCCATAGGAGGTTTGGAAACATCTGGCAGGGAGCCCTCAGCAATATACACGTCCAAACCAGACATGTCTTCACCAGGCAGAGCCCCCCCCCCCTTGGGGTGATAAGGGGTTGGGCCTACAGGGCAAGGAGACTGTTAACAATGAGCGCAGGTGCGAGGGTGAAGAAAACAGGAAGCAGGAGGGGTAGGGGGAGCAGGACTAGTGCTCTGTGGTATGGAAGTGAATTCACTGAGCAGGTATTTGAGGTTTGAATAGATTTTAGGATAATCAGAAGGTTGAAAGCCCCCCGGGCGCAGTTAGGGGTGGCGCCGACAACCTGAGTCTGTGGTCCGGGCTGAGTATGAAACCCCGTCCCGAACCCCGGGACTACGCCTTATTAATCAAGCCGATGCTGACCAGAGAACAACATCCACGCCAACTTTCGGTAATCGACCTTATTGTGCTTTCATCCGGCTCTCAAAGCTTCTTTCCTTCCGCGATCGGACTACAGATACCCCGATGACTGATTTGACTGGCTTCGAGGCCGGCCAGACTAATCCGTTGGACGTGATCTTGGCCACAGGTGGATATGATAACACGATCAGATTTTGGGAAGCTTGGTCTGGGATCTGTGTTAAAAGTATCAACCATCCACAAAGCGTAAGTATTCTCTGAAACAGAAATTGTTAATTCAACTCATCGTCCACGGTCTTCGCCTCAACGGTCAGGTCTGTCCGATGCCGATGTCACCCCTACTCCTATTCAAAATGAGGTTATCTGATATATATGGTTCTACATCTCTAGCAAATCAATCGCCTCGCTATTTCTCCTGACAAACGACATCTCGCCGTCGCTGGAAATGCGCATGTTAGACTTTACGATGTTGCAATCGCCACGGCGTCTAATCATCCCGCTCCGAATCAAGGCTCACATACTACCCCCGCAAGCGAGCAAACATCTCAGCATCAACAGCAGGCTCATGCTCAAACCGGACTTGTGAGCAGATTCTACTATATCTTAAAATTTTATGTCAATTTTCGCGTTGAATCGAGCACTCTCATGTCCGTGGTAGCTGCAAAGCTTCCCTCACAATGGAAATGTTACAAGCGTAGCCTGGCCCAAAGAAAGCAAGTGGTTTGTCACTGGATGTGAGGATGGAGCAATGCGAATATGGGACACTCGGTAAGCATAGTTTGGCTGGAACTCCACTATTGTCCATAACTGCTCATCCTATTCCATACTATTGCTCAGGACACCAGTAGCACAGCGCACAGTTGAGTTTGCGACCCATTAATCCCTTTCTTTCCGTCTCTCTATCACTCTCTAATATCAGTTTTGTTTTTCATTTGCAAGTATGACCACAAGGCTGCGGTGAATGGTAAGATCGTGCCTCTTAGTTATCTCCTCTCACTCCTGCAGGGTGGTGCAGTACTAACAACTGCACCCCATGCAGATATTGCAATCCATCCAAATCAAGGTGAAATCATTTCGTGTGATCAATCAGGGGCTATCAAAATCTGGGATCTAGCTGCGGATTCGTGTACTCATGAATTAGTTGGGTTAGATTGTTCCATTCCCTGCCCCCTATGCGTGTTCTCTGACGTAGGTTTATCAGTTCCCAGAAGATGATGTGCCCCAACGAAGTGTTAGCATTGCCAGTGACAACAGCTGTCTCGTCGCTGGAAATAATTCGGTTAGAGAAACTGGCTTATCTTGAAACTGACACTGATTTTTGGCTAGAATGACGTTGAATTGATTGATCATTTTTCAATACAGGGGAACGTCTTCCTCTGGAACATATCCACATCAGGCGTAGGGGGCTACACAGATCTTCAAGCCGAAGCCACTTTTGCGGCACATAAGCGTTACTGTCTCAAGGTACTGCTCAGTCCTGATGTCAGGTAAGGATGTTTTCAATTTCTGAATCTAAGCCGAGATATCTGTGACCTAAGAGTGCTTTGTCATAGACTTCTTGCAACTTGTTCGGCAGATACCACGATCAAGATTTGGTCACTGACACCTAATCAGCCTCCAAAGCTGGACAAGACGCTCTATGATCACCAGAGGTGGGTCTGGGATCTTGCCTTCTCGGCTGATTCGGCCTATCTCGTATCTGCTTCCTCCGACCATTCCGCTCGACTTTGGGAGCTCGCCTCGGGCCAGACCGTGCGCCAATACTCCGGACACTCCAAACCTTGTGTCGCTGTTGCATTAAATGATAGTTGAGTTCTTTGTTCAAAACTTTTCGCGCCATTTCTTTAGATCCTCCCTGCCCTGTCACTAATCAGTTTCCTTTTTTTCAAAAAAAAAAAAAAAAAAAAAAAAAAATCACATACCCATTCCCAGTCAATGTTGTATAAAATATTCATCGGCGCTTAATATAATGAAATGAGTGTATACCCCAATTAAGGCTGTAGTTTATATCTTTGTTTCAGCACAAATCCAGTAACAATACCAGGACATGCTTCAAAAACCAAAATGAATTTCTTGTGGTGTACTACGAAAACAGCTAATAAAACACAAATATGGGGGTAGGTTGTGGTCAGCATCATCGTAACACTTTTTATCACCCAGAGGACTGAGGCTGTTGAATGAGGGTGACAGTGACACATCACACATCATCTAAATTGATCCCTTTATAGTATTGGTCGAGACTAGGAACTATTTCGCAGAGAAGTGCGATGAAAAGCTGTCTCCTTTAAGAGAGGAAACTTGACCCCTGCCAGGTCTGTTGAGTTTGCAAGGCGCTGGGGTTAGAGAAGACGATAGTAACCCAACACCAGTATTCCAAACTGCTGGAAAATAACTCAATACGTTAGTTCAAGTTGCCACTCCGAACTCTTGTGATGGAAACTTCTCTCGCATGTGAGCTGGGCAACAAGTACCCTGTGAGCGGCTGATCACATCCCGGCTTGCGGCCTCGGATGAAGCCGGTTTCTGATCTCCGAGTGTGGATCGAAGCGCTAGTCCGGAGGAAGGCAAAAATATGGCACCGTTCACGACGACTGCCTTGTTTCAGGGCGATGTGCCTGCCTTGCCCAGTACCTATTTTCAAGGACAATGGGGGGCGAGAACACAACACATCCAATCGCTTGGAATGCGGGGGCTATATCCAACTCAACAGATCAAAAGAACGCACATAGGCCATGATAGGGCGCTGCAGACATGTGAGGACAGTTTTCGTGGCGTTTCTCAGAGGCTTTCGAGGTTGAGAATTCAAGCTTGTACAATGGGAAACACGAACTGAAAATGTACAAAAGCTGAAAAACGGCTGAAAGGGACATAGGGAAGGAGGTGGGAGAGAGTAGACGACAATCGTCGCTTGGCCGATCCGAGGAATAATCAGACGAGGATCCCGGTACTGAGGGGGGAGGAGGATCTTTAACCATGTTTCCAGAAGGCTATGTCGCCATCCTGCATCTCATAAGGCTTGCCTTGTTGCCTGTATTTACCAGCGGCTTTCACAGCTCCTTCCGAGCCGTATTCCTTCAGGTCGGCGTAAGTCATAATCTGTGTTGGCGATGGAATAGAACGGTCAGTTTCCAGGGTGGCATCGCACACATGGCTAAGAACAAACTCACTTCGCCACACACGAACTTATTCTCAAAGTCTGTATGTATGACTCCAGCAGCTTGGGGGGCTTTCGTGCCCTTGCGAATGGTCCAAGCTCTGACTTCGGTGGGGCCGGTGGTGAAATAGCGAATGAGGTGTAAACTGGCGTACCCGGCGGTAGTGATCTTGCCCAGGGCAGAGGTGGTACCAATTTTGTCTAGTTCCTCCTTACGAGCGGGCACGTCATCATCGGCGCCGAGCTGGAGCAGTCGCTCTTCGAGTGCCACCGAAAAAGGGATCAGGAGATCTCCAGGATTGTTGGCGTCAATCCACGCCTTGATTTTTGGGAGCCATTTGTTCTTCTTCCGAATGTAATCGGTCTCGGATAAGTTGATCAGGTATGTCACTGGCTTAGCAGTCAGTAGCTGAAGGGTATTGATCACATCGATCTAAAGGGACAAGGATGACGGGACATTGTTAGCTACTTCATGTCGGGTGTTATCTTTATGTATTGTGGTGGATGTATAAAAGGGTATTGCAAGGGTTCAGAATTTTACTGATCATCTCTTGCGTGACAATTGTCACTCGACGAGCTGGGTTATAGATATTTCGGGCGTTCAATTACGTGATAGCCGCCCTTGTTCATCATGTGAAGCTAGGAGGCTCCTGGTTGCAGTTCGGGATAAGAAAGAGCAGATTAATCGATACAAGTAACTTACCTCTTTGTTGTTCCAGTCTCCCTTGCGCACATCTCGACCCTCATCTTTTAACCATGCGAGGACCTTGCCGGTGATATCGATTTCCTCCTTCTTAGCTTTATCGGCCAGGTTGGCTGTTCCAGTGCCGCGGAAACTTTTCTTAATAGCTTCGTAGTGTTTTTCAACCCACTCGATATCTTTGAGCTTAAGCTCATTGTGAATGATTTCCATGTCTCGGATTGGATCAACGTCTCCCTCTACGTGGATGACTTCGGCGTCGTCAAAGGCCCGAACAACTTGGAAGATTCCATCGACTGCACGGACATGAGACAAGAAGGCGTTCCCAAGTCCAGCGCCGGTAGAGGCGCCGGCAGTTAGACCAGCAATGTCGATACAGGTCAAGAAAGCGGGGATCTTGTTGGTCGGCTTGTAAACGCTGCATAGCCAGTCAAACCGCTCATCTGGGACTGGCACACGGGCTTCTTCAGGGTCGATGGTAGCACTGATCAAGCAGCTTGGGCATCAGACCAAGAACTGAAACCGCATAGGTGGATTGACATGGCGGATAGGTCAAACATTGGATGCGCTCATGCCGAGTCAATCGTCAACTTACTAGGGAAAATTGGCGCTTTTACCGAGATCTACAATTGCAATGATTCCAAGGGTAGTTAGGATGATAGACGCACTCAGACGAGAGACATGATGGGAGTTCGAATTTGGCGCACCCACCACACTTGGCAATCACATTGAACAGACTACTCTTCCCGACATTGGGCATTCCAACAATGCCAATTTTAAGGTTGTTGGAAGGCCTGCCAAGGAGAGCCTTCTTCTCTACGACAGTCTTCTTAGGTGGCATCCTCTTCTTGATGGCAAACGTGAGGGTTGCGGAGATGGAGTGATGAGAGGAAGATGAGAAGGGTAGTTTTGAGTTGTGGTAGGGAGATATCAGAAGAGATGGTGATCGAGGGGATACTATGGTGGAAAGGGAAACTCGAGCAAGTTGAGGTTGGAGATGGAAACGGCTCATGCCCCGGCTGGATGATCGAGTCGACCCTTATAAATCCCGTGGGGCGAACGGTCGGTCCGATCGGGGAAAGGAGCCTAACATCCCCTCATCCGAAGCCATTCTGCGGCCGGATTGTGGTTGTGGGATGCATTGGCAGCCGCGCCACGATGCAGAGCACACAGCGCACCTTCGAACGGCCAAAATTAAAGTGCATGACGTCTCTGGTTGGATGAGCAACCTGCGGTCTTCAAGAATGAACAACATCTCAACAGCACAACAGAATGCACTGGATGAGAGGGAGGAGCTTTTCTAATCTGCCTCCTTCAGCCAAAATTTCAACAAACATAGACTTTTGTACTTCCATTTTGTTGCAAGTGCAGAAATGATCTGCTTTGTTTCTATATGAAAGGCCAGATGAAATAATTTTATTATTTAATAAGGTATGTGTCTCAAGTATCAGCTGCATGCGAAAGGATGGTAACATAGAGAGAAAAGGGGCTCTGCAAAGATTGGTTGAGCTCCATGTCAGAAATAGTGGAACCAACATTGAAAACATGCTTGCATGTGCACTGCAAGTCAGCTAGCCCCCCCCAATTTTTTTTTCTTTCTCACTTTGAGCACCTGCTTCTTTGAGAACACCCTACCTCCATCACCCATAAAACCCAAAGCTGCAAGGAACCATTCCCCATCAGCTGTGTTAGGAGGTCCTTTAGTAATGCTGCACAGGTAAATTGGGTGTGTGTTCTATGGGTATGAGCGGGCAATGAGGTTAGTGTGAGGATTTTCCTTGCCTTGGAATGAAGTCATCATGCACAAACATTACGACCTTGCAAGAATTCAAACAAATCACACTGCAAGATCTTACCTGCATGGACAGGCTTCAAATTTGAAACCCCTAATAATATACCATATGGGAGTTGGGAGTTAAGACATACTACTAATGATACAGTAAAGAATTGAGAAAGAAGCTTCAGCTGGTTCTGTGCATGCTGCATTACTAATTGGCTATAGATTAAATTAAGGGGGTTCTGATATATCATTATTCAATACTACCTAAATTATGATGGAGGTGGAAACTTGCTTTTTTTGGCATAGCAATTTGAGAAACTGGGAATCCTGAAATTGACTTTTCTCAATATCACAAGTCTATCATAGATTTCTAACATGAGTGATGCAACAGTGGGCCAGCTATGCTACATGTAGTGTGAGCATAGTGTAGTGTTAGCTTATTAAGCTACGCTACCATGAAGCTACTGTTAGCGCCAATGTTTGACAACTAATGCTACAAGATTTACAAAAAAACAAAACAAAAAAACTTTAGCATAGCGTTAGTTGAGTCCCCCAAAGGACAACTAACGCTAACCATATTGCCTGTTAGCAATGTTGTAGTGGTGTTAGTGATCCAAAAAGCAACGCTAACCTGTAGTGTATCTTGTGCA
>LAVV01009424.1:21055-33598 GCA_001263375.1 Puccinia sorghi
AATGGTATTTTTATTTTATGATTATATTTGTTAGTTGGCTCTAACATAGTAGCCAGCTGACACATCCAAACTCCACATGTTTGCATATGTAGATGTTTTGACACAGTCACTGTGCAGTCTGCACAGTGACTGTGCATCAAAGCTTGGTTGAATCACAGTCACTGTGCAGTCTGCACAGTGACTGTGCATCAAAGCTTGGTTGAATCACTTTTGGAGAAAAGTTGGAGTAACAAAATAAGATTCCTGGGACTTTCTGCATGTCAAATGCAGGCAGTTGAGCAATTTTCCTTTGCAGTGACACCTAGTCCCTTTCTGAATATTTTTTTCTGATTGAAAAGCAATGAATTTTGGTCAATTGTAATTTTTTTCACACTTTCAACATTTTGAGAGACAATGTTTCACTCTATTTTAGGTTAAATGTAATAAATATCCCTTTCTTGGGGGTGTTATCATTTTATTTTTTTGGACTTTTTCCACAGTTCTTTTCACAAGATTCTATTAAATTCAACCTGAAATAAATGCAAAGATTTTGTTTTAAACCATTGAAAGTGTGGGAATGAAATTTAAAATGACCCAAACGCATTGCTTTGCAATCAGAAAAAAAAACATCCAGAAAACCAGGTGTGATGTCAAAAATATTCATTTTTTTTTTTTGGAAAAATAAACCTTACAATTATATTCTTCACCCTAAAAAGAGTGGGAAAAGAACATTCTCATCATTTCTTTTTTAATTTGACCCCCAAAAAAGTTAATGAAAACATAATCCACATTTTAAGAAATTTGCTATTTGTTTACAGCAAATTAGTTCCACAGGACCAGTGGTGCAATGTCCAGTGGGTTGCAGAGCCAAAAAAAGTGGGGGGGGGGGTTGGAGGGGGTCTTCATTCTGCAAAACATTTTATTCTGATGGTTATGTGAGTCAATTATGAGTTCTCCCAAAATCAAAATGTGGTCTTGAACTCAAGAAATGGTTTGCTTTATCTATGTATCTTAACATTTCAACCACACCACTAGTTTTTTCTTTCTCAATAGGCTTCATCCAAGTAACTAATTCTTGCAGCCCACAATTGTTAGTTACAAAAGCAGTAATATGGAGCTTTGCACCAATCACCCAGAATTGTAAATTCAGCAGTTGATGGACTGATTGGGTCAAATACTTGGCAATTGTTTCCACCTTTATTTACTGCAAGCTCTTCCTTATTTGGCCTGCTGATGCACATTAACATGAATTCAAGCTGGGTTTTAGTAAAGATGAGGCAACTGGTGTGGTCTTCTTAAATTTTGAAAATTAAAAATTTATTTATTTTATTCTTTTTCTCTTTCTTCCTATCTTTTTTCCATCTTTTATCATACTACAGGCCAGAAAAATCAAATATTATTGTAGGAATGAACTCTATGGCTAAATTTCACCCCTGGTCACCTTGGACAGCAACCTCTCAAGCCCCTCATATCAGAAGTTACACACCCTCTTTGGCCACCATCAGTACATATCACCAATCAACCACTATCATTTACATGCCACACTCTTGGCACAAGCAACACAGCACATACTACATATATAACAACACATACTCCATACAACAACATGCACATACCACAACAGATACTTACAACAACCACACACAACACATAATCATATAGTCTAATGCAGGTCTCATGCACTCTCATGCAGATCCCATGCAGTTGTATGCAGTCACATGTAGTCTCTATCTTTTTGATTTTTCTGAGTATCACTCATTTGATACAGGGGTCTGAAATATTTTTTCCTATTTTTCATCACTTTACACCCCTTGTTGTTGACAGGCTGTGCATGCAAATGCCCTGAAGGTTTTTTTTTCACTTCAGTTTTGGTTGTTCTACTGTGTTCCATAGCTTTTCCAGGCCAGCACAAATCCCTCAGTCTAGTATAAATCCCTCAATGCTGTGTAGCTAGCCCAGCCAAAATCCCTCATCTCTTTTCTTACCTTGTAAAATTCCCTCACCTTTGTCTTCATAAAGGGGCTCTCCTCCAGTTGTTTCCCCCTTCCTCACCAGATCTTCCCATCAGATTTTACACATAGTCTAGTAGTCATCATCCCCTATAACACTACCTATCTGGTCACTCTATAGTATTATTAGCCCCTCAACATTATAGCTTTACAATCATAGTTACACTTACATATATTATTAAAACCCTTATAGCTTCAATAATGACCTTTATTAACTTTCATAAGGGCCTTGGTTCAAGTCCTGGTTAAATGTTCATTTATCCCTAGGCTATTCCTCCTTCTATAAATTTCACCCCCTCTTATTAATCTAGAACTCCTCATCAATACTAGGACCTGTGTTGAATTCCTGGTTGAAGCACTTGCTCCCATACCTCACAAGTCCTCATCACTCATCTCATCACTCAACCACTCTCCTCATCACTACTCATCATCACTCATCATCATCAATAATCACACACTCTTATCAATATCATATTAACTGGTCCACATTTGTCTCAAATTATCTCTATCACAATAAATAAACTTCCAAGCAATCTTGGTGGTCTTGTTTTCTGATAGCATAGAAGGGCAGAGTTTGCACCTCATTTCTCCATTCAGCAAAAGGGTCTCACAACACCTTTTGAGTCTTACATTGGTTCCTTGTACAAAGGGGGGAACAAATGAAACCGGAATGCTCAACCCAAAGCCTGGTTGGCTGACCAACCATTCAGCAAGATTTTTAGAGGGACTACTGGGTAGTATTGGAGGTTTTCCTGTTGCCTCTGATTCCTAAATATAGCATTTCTATACCTAAAACCTAAATCTTATTTGGTGGTGGGAACCTGATTGTCATTCACCACATAAGGTTTCGTATTTAGAAACATGCGATCCAGATTTGGGATTTTCGGTGACGGGAAGACCTCCATTGATTGTCTCCAGGACATATTTACTTCCCTGGGTTGTTAGGGGACTTGCAGAGCGGACAAGCTATGAAGGGTGACTGTGAGCTCAACACATGCATGCCCCTTCATATCGGACATTGGAGAGGTTTTGTGATGACAGGCTTCAGGGGTGTCCGCCTCTGGGACAGCGGTGGAAGTGAAGTAGCCTGGATCGACCCCGTTCTGGGACCCCCGGGGAGTATGACTACATAAACTTAACCCGACAGAAGCGAAAACCAAATCAACTAGACTTAACCAACAACGACAACCTGACCATGCCCATCGTCACCACCAGCGCCTCACCCGAAATCTCGCTCTCACCTCCACCTCCGGACTCGCCACTCTCCAGGAAATCCAACTTACGAGCTCGAGTCTCCTTCACCACCTCCACCAGCCCACGTGGACAGCCCGTTGCCCTCACCTCCCCATTATCTGCCCTCGGTTTTTCAGCACATTCTAACCCCGCCAGTCCGCTCCAATCCCCCTCCTCCGCATTCTCCGAATCTAGTGAGACTAAACATGGCAGAGGTCGCTCCAGCAGTCTCTTGAGCGTACACGAGGTCCAAGATAACTATGACGACCAACTCGATCAAGGCGTCGGTCCTAACTTGAACGCTGATTGGGTGGATTATAAGGGTATATCAATACTCCCTGCCTTGCCCTCAAAAATTCCACTCTAAATCAATTGTTTCCTCTGATCAGGTGCATGGATGATTCATCTGGTATTAATATTTTCTGGAAAGATACTCGTGGATATCATTCCAGGTATTACTCAAGATGTCAGCTGGACGACGGTCAATATTTGTTATGATGTGGTAAGTGAAAAAGAAATCGATCCTCAGCAGTACCTCCCATTAATCCTCTTCTCCTGATTATTATGATTATTTTTTTCCTCTAGGTGACCTACATTATGTTTCATTACATCACCGGAACCCCTTTTGAATCTTCCGGTGGAGTTTATGATCGTTTGACGATGTGGGAACAAATCGACATGGGAGCCCATTATACTCCTACGAAGAAGTGGCTCACCATTTTACCAGTTGCTTTGTTCGTCTAGCCTCCCCCTCCCTTTCGAACTCTATAGAACCCGATGATACTGATCGTTCATGTCTACCCTTACCAAATTCATGCTCGATAGGTTCTTGCTTTGTACGCACTACACCCATTTGGACTTACACCCGTCTCTGTTCACTCTGAACTTTGCGTGCACGTTCTGTCTGGCGCTTCTACCGAAGCTGCCGATTTTCCACCGACTACGGTTTCGGTTCTTGGACGGTGTGTTTGGGTGGAGCAACTCGATCAACGATGAGCGCAGTGGGCCGCCGACGCCGATTGAGGAACAGATGCGTCGGATGCCCGAGCCCGATTTTGGCTACTCGTCTGGCCTCAGTCCCCGCTCCGCTGGTAGCTTCATGAGCGCGACCTCTGGCTTGTCTGACGGCGCTCCCACCGAACTCGGTTAATAATAACTTCCCCCCATCAACACACATTTTTTTTTTCACCTTCCTCATCCTCATACTCACCATTGTACTCACACAGCTTCCAAATAAATTTTTCGCTCTTTCTCTTCACATGTGCAGGGTTTCGTGAATAAAAGAAGAACTTGAAAATCAAGAAAACCCGACCCAACCCCAGCTAGTTGGCTTAATTTCCCTTTCAATTCCTTTGTTATAACAGAAGGATGACAGCTAGGGAAACCAAATCAAAAATTCCTAGGAATCTGCCCTCATTTTCTTATTCTTTCTGAACCAATAACCAAGACCTTCGTACCAAAATACTCTCACACCCCCTCGATTTTCTTTTTTGGCACTCTGTATTACTGCTTCATACAGAAGGTCATTCTCTTGTCCCGGTCACCATGTTGCCAATGTTATGTTTGTTACAATAAAATAGCTCGATCAAGCCCAACCCAATTTATTTGCGCATTAGGAGATGACAAGCAAGTAAAGCAGCAAACGCGGTGTGTCTGGTTTCACCGGAGTCCCCGAGACTCCCCGTCTAGTTTGCTGCGGGGGCCTGCTCCGGGTAGTATGATCGGGGATCTCGTATCACCACCACCACCGTGTAGCAGTGACGAGCATGAAACTGCTCAGAACCATTCAAGAAATGTTGACGTGGTAAGCTGACTACCCTTGCAGAAATAAAATCCTTGCTGACGAGTTGACGCACCACAGGAGACGACACATATTACATACGTAAAGAAAGACGCGGCGAAGAGTGCGGCCTACGTATTCAACTGATATATTAAACGATGGAGAACGCGACGAAAGTGGATATGTTCTTAGAGAGATGGGAACCCTTCCATCTCCAGATCGTCACCATCGCACTCAAGTACGCCTACGAGCAGGTACTCAACATCACTTTCGACCAGTCCTTTCAGCCCCTCTCCTCCCCAACACTTCCCCCATTATCTCCTCCCACTACTCCCCTGCTACACCTCGATCGCACCCCTGCTACTTCAACTCCTCCTTCTTCTTCCCAAAGGGACTGCGCGCGCAACAATACACCATCTAATCCAGATCAGGACATAAGTACTGAATGGTCATCTGAGAGGAAAAGGACGGGGGCTGATTATGAGCATGATACGGCCCCGGTGAAGGGGGACTATGCCCAAGTACCATCATCGGAGGAAGAAATTCAAGAAGAGAGGGAAAAAGACAAGGATGATGAACCTACGCATCAAGAATGGCTCGAGGCGAGGAGGCGCGCATCCGAGGTCTGGCTCAAATTCCTCTTGGATTCGATGAAAGTGGATCCCGCCTCATTACCGGAGAATCCGCAGCGATCGGACCTGATAGAGCTCTCCAAAGAGCTACCTTCATCCATGCAGGTCGAGATCATCCATGACCTTGTGATCCTCTCCTTATCGGCATCTCATTCACAGAGTGAGGCCCGGACCCACGACGGCAGCCCGAAAGCACCCGACGAGAACCTGAACTACTCGGCGCTGGACCGACAGCTGATATTCCACGTGGCAGAGGGACTGGGGATGGACACGACGATCGTGTATGAGGCTGAGAAGCTAGTGGCCCAGGAGCTGTTCTTCATTCTACAACAGGCCGAGCAGGCCTCGAACATGAAACCAGCCGACGACGCAGAGGGCCAACAGGAGGAAGAAGAGGAATCATCCACCGAGAGAAGGCTCATGAAAACCTCCAAGGCCGCCATTCGTGCCGCCGGCAGGAAGAAGAAATGGCTGCGCTACCTCGGCGCCGGCGCCGGGGTCATCGTCGGCGGCGTCGCCATCGGCCTCACCGGCGGCCTGGCCGCTCCTGTGCTTGCTCCCTTCCTCGTCGGCCTCTCCGGTGGCGCACTTGGCTTCTTGGCCACCAGCGGGGGTGCGATCCTCATCGGCACTTTGTTTGGTCTGGCCGGTGGTGGCCTGGTAGGATATAGGTAAGGGTCTTCTTTTCCTCAACTTCACCAATAGCAAACCACTCCTTTTTTCCTTTCACCCCCGCTCTTACGCCTCCCAGACTCACTACTCTCACAATATTCTTCTTGACAGGGCCCAGAGACGACTCAAAGGAATCGATGAATTCACATTTGAGCGTCTCCCAGATCAGGACGGAGAAGTAGATGGTGACCTTCCCCGAATTCCGAGCTTGCATGTGAGCGGGGATCAGGAGATTCGTCGCGGTAATACATGATTGAGTCAAGGCTGAATTGATGGATATTTTAGGCGACGATAGTCTCGACAGGCTTTCTGCTGACGCCGACGGAATACAAAGACCCATGGATCCCAAGTTTTGGGAAGACGATTGATCGCCGGGACGTGTATGCGCTGAAGGTCGAGACGCAAGCCTTGCTGTCGGCGGGCAAGGACCTGGAGAGCTATATCCGGGACACGCTGTTGCAACATGGCGCTACGGAGATCATCAGACATACCGTCCTGGCCTCCGTCTGTACCGCTCTTCTCCTACCCGCTTCAATCTACAAGGCCGCCGTCATGGCCCTGGATAACGAGTATCAGCGCACTCGCGATATCTGCGAAAAGGCTGGCATCCTGCTTGCTGTAGGTCCTCCCGAATTCCGCTCGCCTTCCATCTCGAGCGGATTGATTGATCTGATGGATTTGCAGGACATGATTGAACAACGAGCACACGGTGCACGGCCGCTGACATTGGTGAGTGAATGATGAGAGAAAGGAGTGAAAATGGGAGGGGGGGGGGGATGAAGGAAGAGAGCTCATAATTAGGGTTGGTTGAGAGACAGATCGGCTCGGGGATGGGATCCATTACGGTATTCCGGGCCATACTGGAGCTATCGTTGCGGGGGAGAGGGGCGGGAGAGTTTATGATAGAGCAAGTGATCTTGATCTGTTCGCCGCTATCTCCCCGGGCGAGCGAGTGGAAGACGTTGCGCAGGATGGTGACTCGCCGGGTGGTGAATGTCTACAGCAAGAACGACTGGGTCCTCGCTATACTCGCCAGGCTCGACTCGCTCCTCTCCGCCCGCTCCCTCCATCATGTCGCTGGTCTTGCTCATCTACAGCTCCCCCATATCCAGTCCTTGGACGTCTCCGACATCGTACATGGCCATCTCGAACTCAATTCTAAAATCCCTCTAATCTTGGATCGCATCAATATCAATTCCTAACCTCCCCCCTTTCTTTTCCTGATTTGCCTTCTTTCTTTTTTTTCGTTCGGTTACTCTGTACTATCGTCGTCGTCGTTTCTTTCTTTCTCGTAATATGCTTGTCTTCCCCCAGCATGCACTACAAGTTGACCTGAGTTCGCCCCTTCGACCGCCATCTTATATTTATTCTTCCTTATTAGTCAATTCATCCCTCACCCGTCCTCTCAACTTGTTCTTTCTTTTTGAATAATGCAGAGAGAAAACAAAAATAATAATGTTTTGTTTTATAAAGCATAGGATCGCTTATGATTTTGAATGTGTTAGTGTTTTGGCAATTTTATACTCTTGAGATCTCGACCTGCTATGAAGCCTCTTTCTTTTTTATATTTTGGTCGAAGAACCAGCTGTTGTTCTTCAGATCAGGCTCATTCAATCCAGGACTGTCAACAAATTAGCTTCCCCTGTGTCATCTTGCCCACGGGGAGGAATCGGGTTCCCCGGTGGCACCCAATTCATTTCCGGCTAACTCATCAGGAAACGTTACCTCAAAGAAGCACACTGCTCGAATATCATGAAGAAATTCATCCACAAGGCTATCCGGTCGGTGATTGAATCCTTGGATGGAAAACTTGACTCGCTCGCGGCAGATGAGGCAAGTTAACCCCACTCTCACGGTGTCAGTCAACTTACACGCAACACACACTTATAAAAAAAGTATATCGACGTGCCCGATCAAGACCACCATGGAATACATTGCAGATTTGTTGTCAGATCTAGAGATTTCAAAGGATGAAAAACAGGAAACTATTCAAGGTATTTTAGACCTCCATCTAGATCTATCCTCCGCTCCTCCTCCATCATCCTCCAATCGCGCCCCCGGTTGTCCTATTTCATCTCAAAACCACCTGTAAATCTCTCAAAGTATTCCCTCTCCTTTACTTCTTCATTCCTCCTATTTTTTTTCTCGATCAGGGAAGCCTTGACATTTGGAATGAACGAAAAAATGTTTTCAGAGGAACAGCTGACTTTTTTTTGTCTTTTGTGAACGTTATTTGGGGTCGCAGGACATCGCCAAGAACGATGGAGGAACTCGTGAAGGATCTGATAGAGCAAGCAGATTTGTACTTATCTACCCGGGAAGAAGAGGACGGACAAAGCAACTCATCAGGATCAGGAAGGAAGAGCAGCTCGTCGCGAGCGAGTTCAATTTCGCGAGAGATTGAAGAGGAAGAGCGGATGAAGGAACTGGAGCGCAGGAAGGCCATCGTCAATAACTATGGGAAGGTCGAAGAGGACTTGCCGCCTCTGAAATCTCAAGGCGTCGATCGCTCCCTTGCCGACGACAATGACGACGAGGTCTCAACGGATCTACTCAACGAAGAATTAAAACGATTGGATATGAAAAAACGTCATCGCAAAAAAGTCGAGTCGAAAAAATACACCAATACTGATGGTAAGATACACAAGAACAAAAAAAAAACCGACTTCAAAAAAGGGGAGATTAACATGTGTCCTCTCTTCCTGTGGCGCGCTAACAAAAAAAAAAAAAGAACTCCTCTTGAGACCAAACCTCAACGCGAAAATCGTCGAGCATGAAGAAAAGTTAAAGAAACAAGAACTCAGCTCGAAAGCGCGAGCAAAGATAGAAAAAGATAAAGCCGATCTAAACAAACAGAAGTAAGTTTTTTTTTTTTTTTAAAAAAAAAAACGTTTATTACCGAACGACCCAACAAAGAAAAAGATAAAAAGGAAGGAAGAAAGAAGAGGGCTCATATTCTCCCCTCTCCCCCCCCCCTGGTTTGTCAATGTGAAGAGAAAATCAATTGAAGAAGAAGATGGACGCTCGTGCCAAGGCTAAGAAATTGGAACGACGTGCCTGAACCATGCTTTACCTTTTTCTTTGGTGTTTCTATATATATATTTCAATCTTACCCTCAAGACATACATATGGTGTCCGCGTTGCCTGCTTGTGTGTACCACAATCCCCTAATCTCTCAACATATCATAAAAGCAACTCCACTGTGGAGTGTACACTGTGAGTGTAAACCCCTTTTACACCCCCAACCCCAAACAATGTGCTCCCCCTGGGGGTGTAAATGAGGAGCTATTCCCATATTGGATGACGCAAAAATTGCTAATGCTGTTGTATTCTCAAATGTACAAAATTGTTATAGAAAAAAGAAAAATAGAGGATTGACTTGCAGAGGATATTTGGTTGGCCTTCCAAGTTCTAGTGTGTGTGTTTTTGGGTGGAAGTTTGAGAGATCCAACCCAAACCAAGGTTTTTTTTAACTTTCCAACTGTAGTAATATCATGAATTGAACCATCAGGTTAGTTGAGAGCCAAGCTGCAGAGCTGAATCAGTTGATTAAAACATAGGAAAATGTTTGGTTGGCTAATAAATTCTTATTGTTTGGGAGTGCTGTGTTGGTTTTTGTAAGCTTCAATGATTGGGCTTTTCAGGCTTAATTGAGCCCGTTGATTGAATGGTGTCTTGTGGATGATTGCTTTCACAGTTCTAATGGAGTTGGATTTAGAAATGGATGGAGGCTCACTAGGAGTATTTAGCCAATAGACTTTGAATGGCCCTAATGGTTTGAAATTAGTTCTTTGTAGATGCTTTAAGGCCTTGGCTTGAGCATATCATCCTGTTGTACCAAGGGAAGTCCTTACAATATTTAATGAGAGCCCCTTCCCCCTATTTGGGACCATTTCTACTCAGTTAGTATTATGTACAGGTAAGTGATGAGCTACAAAGGCACCTTCCTTCTCTTATGATTAAGAGGACTGCTCTTTTTTCTTATTATTATCTTAAAATAAAACTCCACCCTCAATAACTTATTATAAGTTGATTGAGAAGAAATGTGTTAAAGTCTAGTTAACCCTTCTGAGGATTTACATCAATTATCAGGAAGCTGGTAGCAGGGTAGTAACCTGTTCTATTCCTCTTGGACTTAATAGTAAGTGTTTAAGAGTATTGTTTTGTTTATTACCAATCTCACCAGGGCTGTTTCCATGGCACTTGTCTGAAATTTCTTTCACATCAATTTCTTGAATAACCTGTTGGTAACTTCTGGTATGTTGGTCTGAAGTACATTGCAAGTCAGGTTGAACTCAGGATGAAGTTGGTTTTAAATTGTGTTGATTTCAAGCTCAAAAATTAACCTGATGTATTGCTCAAGTTAAGCTGTTATCATCCTTCCAATATGAATAAGTCAGATATTCATTTCACCTGATAAAAAAATCTTATATAAAATTTGCTCATCCAATTTTTTCTTGAAATTATATTTGAATTCCAAAATAATGTGAAGAATTCAAATGAAAATGTTGTTATTCATGCTCAGGGACTTATGTTTTGTCCTGAAATGATCATGAATCATATCAGATATGGTCAACATTTCATGACCTTGATATTTGTTTTTTATTTTATGATTGCATTGAAAATATGGATGAAAGCCTTGCTAGTGAGCCTCCATAAATTTCTCAATTCATGAAAAAAATAATCCACAAGACACCATTCAGCATCAATAGGCTCAATTACTCCTGAAAAACCTAATCACGTAAGCTTAACGAATCCCACACAAATCTCCCAACCAATACAAATTTGTTAGCCAACCAAACCCCTTCCTATGTTTTAATTGCCTGATTCAGCTCTGAAGCTTGGCTCTCAAATAACCTGATGGTGCAATTCATGATATTACGGCAGTGGGAAAGCTGAAAAATAAATAAAACCTTGGTTTGGGTGGGTCGGTGGCGGGTGGATCTCTCAAACACCCACCCACAAACACACAAACTAGAGCTTGGAAGGACAAAAAAATATCCCCTGCAAGCCAATTCTGTCTTTTTCCTCCAAGATGAGCCACTCCTGCTTTCACTCTCCCCCAAGCCTGTCTTTAAATCTGTCAAAGCTACTGTGTCAAGTTTTTGACTTTTTGTTTTCTTGAATGACAGGAATGAAACCCCTCTGTCTGCAGCTGGTGCCTCATCACCATAATGTACTGCCGTACATTTTGATGACAGGGCAGACTTACAGCCCTCAGCACAAGGGTCAGTACAGAATCACAACATGCTTTACATAATTGAATTTATTTCTCCACTTGGCTATTCGTCAAAGCACTATGATTTAATCATAGCCAAGGGCTTCTTTTATCTTGGTAGAGGGTTTGATATGCTTTCAAAATGAAATTTGGCCATTTTGAAACCAATTTACAAAAGATTTGTTGTTGAATTGTGCAGAGTATATCAACTGAACTTTGGACCAAGTTCACAAAAAATCAGGCTAAACTTGTGCACAACTTACCACCAACACACAACAGGTATCCGCCAATTATATGAGAAGGTTCAGAGAAAGAACTTGCATGCAAGTTCCATGGAAATATCCCTGGTGTCTTTGATTGATAATTTTGTCTTGAGAAATTTTTAAATTACCTCATTTTTACAAAGTTGTCTATACTTGGCATGCCACTTTCTGCAGAATAGAGCCTGTATATCTGAAAAGTATTTTGAGGCCCTCCCTTGATCCCAATGAGGGCTCTTCTCTATTCAGGGCCTTGAAGCATCCACAAGTAGTCAATTTCAACTCATTAGGGCAATTCCAAGGCTATTATCATATGAATCCTCTCACAATGTTGGGCCAGCTACACTAAAAATAGCTGTAGTGTAGTATAGAAATTTAGTAAAAATACAAATAAAAAGAACAAAAAACACTCTGTTAGTGTTAGTGGCTGTCAAAAAACTGCCGCTAATACCCCCTGATCTTCAGGATGGTGTTAGCATAGACAAACACTATGCTAACAGTTGGCTTAGAATTTTTATACGCTAACACAACCAGCCTCTTTGACCAGGAGGAATCCCCATGGAAGAGGTTACATAACCTCCTTTTAAGGAAGGTATTCCTCCGGCCACAGAGGTGGGGCAAAAAAAATAGTGGAAAATCTGCTACACTAACCGCTGTGGTAATTCCAAAGGACCAGCACGCACAGAAGGACCTCAAGATGGGAAAAAAACAGGAATATCAATTCAGATTCAGATTCAGCTCTCAAAACAACCCTAGGTCA
>LAVV01009435.1:3521-16057 GCA_001263375.1 Puccinia sorghi
ACCAGGACCAATCAATGATCACCAGATGACAAGTGACATCAGGCTACTGAATTGAATCAATTCAGTAGCCTCCTCTCACCTGTCATCAGGTGTTTATTGATTGGTCCTTGTGCATGGGGATGGAAAAGGATTGGATCAGAAAAACATGGTGGGAAAGCTTTGAAGGAATATGAATGAAGAGGTAAAATGGTAAAAACCAAATTGTGGGAGAAAATGTGAAGAAGATATATAGTATGAATATAGAAAAAATGGATGAGAAAAATAGAAAAGTAAAAATATAAGAGGTATTGTGATGAGTTGCCATCTTTTTTACATCTTGAAAAGCTATCAATTACCTGACACTGTGGTGTATTCTCTTTGGGATATTCAGCCTTGTCTAAGAAAGTTCAGATGTGGAGGAATGCAAGTTCTTTCTATTTCCTCGACCAGCCTTTACAAGTAGGTAAATATAATTGCAGTAGAGGGGTATGATGAAGAAGATTTATATATATATTATTCCGGACAAATATTTTTCTTTACAGATAATGTTAAAATTTTTAATTTACATCCATTCAATATCCACACACGGGAAAAAAAAAATTAAGATTTGGATTATCTTTAGCATACATTTGAATTTTTTTTTTCCACTGGTGGAAATTAGAAAACTTTTGGCTGTGATACTTGATGCATCTCTCAATAATCTTGGACTTATCACTTTAATTTTTTTTCAATAGAGTGTTTATTACATTTTATTGATTTTGTCTGGAAAGTGTGAGACAATTCCCCTTCATAAATCGGCTATGCTGGTAGGCCGTGTTTGAGGACCCGGGTGAAATGGACATAATATTTGGAATCAGTGGCTCATTTTCACCCTGGTAATGATACATCCCCCCCCCACTTGCACCTAAGACCATCTCCACTGGCCCTAAACCAGTGCCTATAGTATTCTCAGGTTGCGGGACTGCCCTGCATTTTTAGTGCCTTGCCCAGAGGATCTCATGCACTGCAAGGTGCCCAAGTAGCAACTGGGGGATGTGAAAGGGTGTACCTGAATCCCCCAGGGTTTGTTGTGATGTAGGTGTGTAGGTGCGTGGAGCTGGGAAAAGAGTATTGGTGTGGAGGTTGATGATCACAGAAATCAGGTGTGACATGTGCTTTTGAGCTCAGCAAGATGGGGAGCTATACTGTCCTAAATGTAGGGATACTGTAGCTCCCAAGCCGGGTATTTCTATTTTAGGACAGGGTTTGGTGCCCACAGTGGGGGGACTAAATACAAATTGAGTGACTAGATTTAGTATAGTCACTCAACTTAGTCCCCCCGGTGGAGATGCTCTAAACTCGCCCATGGCGGCACTGGAACGGCAATGCTGGTTGCCCGACAGGGTGGCAGCAACTTCAAGGCCATGGGACCATGGGACATTTGAGGCAAAAACCATGGCAAATAGACGTATGTGATTCTAAATACGCCAAAAAAAAAATAAAATAAAAATAAAAATAAGTTGCCCAAGGTTTTTGAGAAACACAATATTTTGACTTTGCTGATGGAGGCTCTATGTGAACCATTCTATTGCACCACTTGCATGGATTTCCAGGCCCCCTTCCCCCTCCTACTTGAGTGAGAGCCACCCTCATTGTGAATGGCACCAGCAAAAACAAAATGTGTGTTTCCATTGTAGTGTATCTGGGCTTACAGCTTCTTTAATATAGCTTCAACACTGGTACAATGAGAACACCCAACATATTGAACTACTACTTCCAGGGTGTATCACCTCCTTCCCCTGCACAACACTTCCAAACAAAGAAAAAAGGACAAGCTTGGCTGAGCTCATCTTCGGCAATTGGGGATGCATTCAAGTATCTAGCTAACATTGGGCCATCTCAATCGATTCATTGAAGCCAATCATGTCCATGTCCAGTGCTTCCCATATTACCCATAGGATGAGCTCCACTACCAAGTTAGATGTTTTCTGGTCGTGCAGACTAACAAGGATATCCTCCTCCTCAGGCGGAGTGAGGCTTGCTGGCCGTGCTCTTAATGTGGACGAACACTTGTCCGCTAGAAGTACACCGACCGCTCTTGGTGCGTTTGAGACGATCCATCTTCAACGGTCTTCTCTTTCCGTGAAGAACATCTTTCACACCAGACATTATGCCATCCGTTGCCCAAGTCCCAGTCATAGTCGGAATGTCCGCATCAGCCCGTTTCTGAATCCTTGCTGAAGATATAAGGGACTCACTAATTCGCGGCCGAAAGACACGTGGGTTGAAATGTACCCCTCCCCCTCGTATTTTAATTGATGAAACTCACGATCGGGTCGAAAAAGATATGAAACTTTGAATAAGAAAGGATAGGGATGGGGAGGAAGTACTACTAAATGAACAACTGACTGTAGGGTATCAAAGAAGGAAACAGCTTGCGCTATTTGTGACCCGTTTGTTGGTATGTGCGTGTCACAGATTGGGAAGGGGGGGAGAAGAAACGGCAGAAATTATGATTACATACACACATTGAATCAATGGGGAGAACGCGGAAAGATGATCAACAAAGATCAGACGGAAGAGCTGGGAAATTCGCCGGGAGGCAAGAGATAACTTGGGAGAGATCCTATTCCTCTCGCGAAGGGCAAAAGATCAACGATTTTTGGTGCGGCTAGAGTGACCACTGTGCCCAGCAGAGGCACGATCAGTGCTGCTCTTTTGGGCTTCGCGGAGGATAGATTGTAAGGGCGATTGGAGGGTTTGGGACCAAACTCTCTGGAAGAATTCGCGCACATTAGGCGTGTCAGTGTGATGATGATCGTTAGATTCTGAAGTGGGGGAGTTTTGGGAGAAGCGATGTTGAGTTGGTGGGTCGTCGGAAGGATACGGGGAGCTTTTGGAAGACTTTTTTGCTGAAGGACGGGAGGGGTTGGTAGCGGCTTGGTATGGAGGTTGCAAGTGGCTGAGCAATGGTTCAAAGAGAGAGGTGACGCTGGGGCCGATGATGAGCTGGAGTGGGCCCAGGAAGCTTCGAGTGTCGAGACGATGGGCGGCATTCCATGCCCCGCCATTCCACCACGAGCTGGCCGAGTTCTGGTAGCTTTGAAAGAGGTTGCTTGCGGTATGCAGGCCGCCCTCTGGCGTCCTTTTGGCCTCGTTCAAGAAGCCCAAGATGAACCAAATAAGGACGATGGCGAGGCTCCACTTGGTCAGAAACCAGACCATCCGGACGGCGGCTTTAAAGGCATGGTAGGCCGACACGATTGAGAGATATAGCGCTATCGCCGACACCAAAAACGGTACCAGCGTCTTCGGGTCCAGACTGGCATGCGAATATAACTCGTAGAACTTAGGCAGAAAGAATTTCTCTACTATGAACATCACCATCGATATCCCATACACCACTTGCGACGGGAGATATGGCTCCAGATAGCGGTACACGGACGTGGCAATCATCTCCTACGTCTTGCTGGAATATCCTGTGATCAAAACGGGTGGCTACAGTTCCGTCCTGCTGGTATTTTGGAAGCTCCTACCTAGTAGAAAAAAAAAACTAACAAAGGTCAGCTCGCATCTCCAAGATGTGCTTGTAGTTATCAGCTTACGTTCTTTGAACTCGCTTCGATTCAGATGAGAATTTTGTCGACGTGGACTCCTTGAGGACACTTGATTTGGCCTCGGTGGGCTCGATTGCGTTGACACAGGGAAGCAGAGTCCCCGGGGAACGGTCTGCATCCCGGCACCCGGACCCATGGGTCTTACCCCCGAACGGGGGACTTGAAAGCAGACCCCCCGGCGGCCAAGCAACTCACTTCCCAAAGAAGCGGAAAATGCATGTATTGTCTTTTTTTTTTTAAAAAAAAAAAAAGAAGAGCAAGATGACATTGGTAAGAAAGAAGAAGTTGCACGGTGTGTTGGAGAGTGTGAGAGTGATCAGAGGAATTTAGGTTTAAGTTCAGGAGGATGGAGAGTAGAGAGCAGGTCGCGGAGCAGGAAGTGGCCCAAAAAATGGAGCAAGAACATGAAGACCAACAAGAGGGAGGAGATAGCGAAGTGAGAAATAGACTGGCCGATTTGGAGCCAGGAGCCGACATCATTGACAAGGAAGAAGAAGTTGAGACTCATGAGATCGGTGATGGTGAGACTGGACACAAAGAGTGCGAATTGGGGCAAGCCTAACCTGTAGTTCAAGATACTAAACACCGATGAGACAATCAAGAATGGTATCAAGATTTTGAAGAGCAATAAGGTCGACATCAAGAAGGGGCTGAAGATAGGCACCAGTCGGTATACCGGCTCTAAGTAAAACGACGAGATCGAGCCCACATTCCCCGTCCCAAAGAAACCAACATGTATGAAAAACAGGTAGAATAAACTCAATCTACCGTGGTGTAGTCGGAACTTGGAGATCGGCTCCACTAGCTTACTTGAGCCCGATCTCGATTCACGTTCTCTGGCAGACTGTTCATGAGACTCGTCGAACCGGGCCAACCTCGTCTCCAGCTCGAGCCAAATCAACAGCGACCCAGCGAAGGCGAGATAAAAGAGCGTCTCGTATGACAGTGATAAGATGATCAAGACTGGTGCGTAAGCAAAAACAACCTCGACCAACCGAGCGGTCATTAAGGAATCCTGGACTTCACCAGATGGCTGTGAGCGTCGAGGTAGTAGAGGCAGGACGGAAGAAGCCACAAGCAGCCACCCAAGTAACTGGTTGAACAGTGGAAGGCCTTGCTTTTGTTGAAGGCGCCTGGTAGAGTCAATAGTGACTAGGAGAGTAATCAAGATTATCGCCAACTGTTTCCGAGAGGGACTGTCATATTTTCTCCGTCGGATCGTATAGCCGACATACAGAAACGCAATGCCCCCTGTGGTACTGAAATGCATTCAGAAGCAAAGGTCAATAATGGACAAGTTGATGAGGTTAGCGTATTGGATCATGCAGTGCCAGGAGCCAAACTAACATCACCGCAAGACTTTCGCCCTTCTCGACAGGTAAGACGGTAAAGACGCTGGTAAATATCGAAGCAAGAGACCATGCTTTGAGCAGGGTACCGCTTTCCTCCTTGAATCTGGGTGAGAGTGCGAGGAAAGGCCAAAGCACGCCGATGACAAGCCAGCCAATGGTCCAAGCCATCCGATGAAAGTATCCAAGCACCATGAATTCTAAGCTCATCAAGGTGACCAAGACGTTGGCCCAGATGCGAGTCGGGGACGAAGGTCTGTTGGATGCCCAGTCCACTAGGTCTTGTATCGTATCCACATCGTCTATGATTTGGCCCCAGAAATAAGCCGGGAAGAGCGCGTAGAGGTAATATGTCATTGGACTGTGCTCTAAATAGAAATATACACTCGTAACGGCGAACACAACAGCCGCAAAGATCGACCCGAACCGCACGTGATCTCGAGGTGAGGCAGAAATAAGGTAGGTGCGCAGAACAAAGATGGCAGTGTAGACCATCCATCCAATATAGCCAATCACGATGATCGTGCGCAGTCGGAACCAGTCATACCTATAAGGCCAATAAAATTAATCATCATCAGTCATCAACAAGGTTACATGTGCTGCCGGGGATCTCTGCATAATATTTCACACCTTTGCAGATATTTTAACCCTTGCAACGCTAAGGTTTGCAACTCACTACAAGCTCTAATGGCCTCGTCATTGCGATCGGTGAGAATCATTCTGTGAATGAGAAATAATCTTTCTGAGATGGATGGCTTATTCAACGTTTCCTTATCCGGTAAGCCAGGGAAGGAGCGGAAAGCGAATTTGGTTGAAGCCTTGAATTCTTTTTTTATTTTTGGTTTAAGGGGGAAATAAAGGTGAGATTTGGAGCAAGACTGGGAGATCAAGATAAGTGATCGGCTGCTCGTGTCTTACCATGCTTCGTCTCATACTGCTGTAGGATCTCCCGCATGTTGGCGTAGGTGGCTCTGGCGAGTTCTGAGCTTGAGCCATTAAGATAGTCCAGGGGTAGACGTCCCACAGAATTTGAAGGCACGCGGATGCCAGCGAGTGCAGCCTAAGAAGAAAAATGCACAAAGGGGAAGAGATGAGTGAAAGAAGGCCTAATTTAAGAGGTGGCTTTTGAAGCATGCATACACACCATGAGGGCGGCAATATCGGCCTGTTCCACGTCTTTCCTGTGGGTCATGTTCAGGTTCCAATTTTGGTAGTACGGATCATGTTTGAGAGTGCCGTCATCAATAAACGGAGCGCCAATCGTACCTTCTTGGATTCCACTCCCCCACGCCACCAGAGGGGTGCGAGTGTTATCTGGATCTCCATCTCCGTGATTGCCAATATTGCTCATTCCGTGATCGGCGGTGAAAATGAAAGCCGTGCGATCGTCACCATCATAAAAGTCTTCCAGTAACTTTTGTGTTGCTCGCACCACCTGATCAACCACTTGAATGTTGCGGAAATATTCGGGCGAGTGAGGACGATAAGAGTGGCCTGTACTATCTAAACCCAAAAGATGTAAGAAGAAGAAGACTCGATCGGAGCGTAGTTGACGATAGAGCGAGCTGCCTGGACCGGCTTTCTTTGCTTCCGCTAGTAAAGTTTTCAGCCGCTCTAGTACCCAGATGTCTAGCTGAGCCGCATCCTTGGTGAAGTCTTCGGCATCTTCGTCATAACTCCAAGCATCCACTCGAGAGGGATCGGACGCACCATGTTTGAACATGGGCAAGATATCGGGGGATCCAAAGGTGAAGCTATGTGAAGATTGGTTGAAGACCGAGTCGAAGTTGACCGGGTTCATTTTCCAACCTGAGTCAGGGTAAAAACCACATAGCCACAATATGATGATGAGCGCTTAGAGAAGAAGAGTAAGAATAGTGGATTTGAACTCACCTCGAGTGACGGCACTTACATCCTCGTACATTCCAGCGATGATTGCTACGTGACCAGGTCTACTTTCTGTTGGGACGCGGGTGTGACTAACTCCCCAGCTTGCTTGACCAGTTTCGATGAGAGCCCTGAGGTATGGCGCGGGTGTGGTTTGATTAGGGTGGTGGTGCTCCACGAAGGGTACGGCCTTGAGATCTGGCAGGAGTGGGACGGAGAGGGGTGGATCGAAGGGCGGATTAGGGAAGATGGAGAATAATTTGTCCGCTCTCAAGCCATCACCTAG
Source organism: Puccinia sorghi (assembly GCA_001263375.1). Lineage (NCBI taxonomy): Eukaryota > Fungi > Basidiomycota > Pucciniomycetes > Pucciniales > Pucciniaceae > Puccinia > Puccinia sorghi. Next base: position 10,619 of record LAVV01009435.1, read on the forward strand.
AAGAGCAGCCAGATATCAACTTATCTCTCATCAACGCCAGTGTTTTTGTGTTTCGTGAGATTAGGAATTGGGAAGGACACACCCACAATCAAGACTACTCGACTGGCAAGAGGCTTTTGCTGGAGACGCGAGGATGGGGATTCGCCCTGGACAGGATCCAAGGGACTGAATCGGTGAGGAACTCTGACGACGGGACTGATGAAGTAAATATCGAATACTATTTATATGTAAACCAGATGGATGAGTGAGGATGCAGGGTGACTTAGAGAAATAGAAGACTCACTGGAGATGAGATAGACGGCATGGAACAGGAATCCGAGCGAGAGCAGGGCGGCAGGACTGGAGTGTTTCACCATTGGGTAATTAAAGCGTTGGCTGTTTTCTTTGTTAACTTTTTTTTTGACTGTTTTTTTTTTTTGTATTAATGAAGTGAATTAAAAAATTGCTGACGTAAGCGCTCACTGCGGTACCCATTTAATAGGTAATCGAAGCCACTCACTCACTCACTCACTCACCACCGCCACCATGAACCAGCAAGGCCGAGAATTCGCCAAGCTGCTCGCCAAACAGGCTCGTGTCTTTGGACAGTCGGCTGGCACCGGTCGCGGAACTAACTCAAACTTCGGCGCCGGGCCCTCCGGCATCGGCAAGGCCCTCGGAGGCGCTAGTGGCCTCTTACTCCTCGGTGGGGCCGCCATCACTCTCAACTCGGCTCTCTTCAACGGTTCGTCTATCATCATCCATCCCTATTCTGATACATCCTGACTCACCCATTCATCCCTGCCGTCTTAGTCGACGGTGGACACCGCGCCATCAAGTATACTCGAATCCATGGTGTCAAACCAGATGTTTATGGCGAAGGAACTCACTTTGTGGTCAGCAGCACACCTTCCTTCACATTTCATTCATTCTTTCCTAATCATTCTCCCCTCCAGATCCCTTGGTTCGAGACCCCAATCATTTATGATGTCCGAGCAAAACCCAGAACCATCGCATCACTCACCGGAACGAAAGGTATCAAACATTGCGAAATTTAGAAATCTTGAAAGATCTCCATGTGATGAATCTTTGAAAAAACTGAACTTTGTACCTTCTATCCCCGATCAGATTTGCAGATGGTCAATATCACTTGTCGAGTTTTATCTCGCCCTAATATCGACTCACTGGCAACAATTTACCGAGAACTTGGCTCTGATTACGATGAGCGTGTATTACCCAGTATAGTGTGTGTAGTTTTTTTTTTTTTTTTTAAAAAAAAAACGGAGGTTGTATCTTCTATATGTTAACAGATTTCAACACAGGAACGAAGTATTAAAATCGGTCGTAGCGCAATTCAATGCATCGCAATTGATTGGACAACGAGAGATGGTATCGCGGCTCGTGCGAGAGAACCTTACGCGTCGAGCCTCCCGCTTCAACTTGACACTGGATGACGTTTCCATCACCCACGTCACCTTCTCCCCCGCCTTCAGCGAGGCGGTCGAGAGCAAGCAGATCGCACAACAGACCGCTCAACGGGCCGCCTTCCTCGTCGACCAGGCCATTCAAGAGAAACAGGCCACCAAAATCCGCGCGCAGGGTGAGGCTCGGAGCGCAGAGTTGATCGGTGAGGCCGTCAAACAAAATCGAGGTCAGTCAATATCCATCCTCTCCCATCACTGCCTCCTAATATTTTATTTCAGACGGGGCGGGGGCTCTTCCTATGTAATTCTCTTTCAATCACATGTTTTACCTTGATTGACCTTTTTTTTTTCTTTTATAGGATTCTTGCAACTCCGAAGGCTTGAAGCTGCACGTGAGATTGCTGGTGTAGTTGCGCAGAGTGGCAACCGACTGATCTTGGATTCAGACACTTTGATGTTGAATGGTACGACAATCTTTCATCTAGATGTACCTTATCGGTCAATCAATCCTATTTGCTGACTTGGATTGATGTTGTATATGTAGTCAATGATGAATCCCTCAGTCGACAGAAAAAGTGAGAATGATCCCCACTGGGCTCTTTATGACACTTTGCATTACTGTGGTTGGGTTGTATAGATACACTTCTTACCAGCTTCAGTTTAATTATATCCATCACTCATAACATCAATCATAGCCTAGGAAAAGTGACATATATTTTCTAAATTTCTCAAGAATACAACACTAGTGTCCTTCTGATCTGCTTGTTGGTGAGTGGATATTAGCCCCGCATTCTGACCTTTAACACAGCTTTCAACACTTTCAAACATAAAATTCTCATAAAAAAAATAATTGGTCATTAGATTCAGCTGTTTCGGAGCAACCTGAGCACTTGAAAATAACAATGTCAAACATTTATGACATGTGGGTTAAAAATGGTGTTAAATGTCCCAATGTGAACCGGGCTATTGTGAACCGGGCTATGTTTATGTTGACCATGGCTAACACTTGTGGCTTGGACTGTGGAAGCTGTTGATTTTGAGTGAGGATGCACAGAGAAATAAGAGACTGATGGATTTCTTGGTCCCACCTGCTGTTGTGGGCACCCGCTTGCACTCTTCCCATCCCATCCGAGTCATGCAACACAAAAAATAAATATTTACGTAAAAAAGTTTTGAATATTCAAATCAAAGGCTAACAAGATGAATACAAAGGGCAGACATAAACATCCTGCAGCAACTTTCTCGCTCTGCTGCCGTGATTCAAAAAAATAAAAAGGCAGAAGCAGAAGCACGGGACACAACTTCACTTAGCCAGATCTCCAAGTCTTCCCTCAGCTTGATTCCAAGAAAACCATAATACCTCCCCTCCACTCGTCCAGACCAGACATCATGGTACAACCTAAGCCAGAGACGGAGACAGTAAAAGACGAAGACAACACGGTAGACGACAGTCAAGATGCGATATTCCTATCGATTCGCAGGACGGAGGCGCTCTGGGAGTTATCTGGGGATATCACGCCCCTTGCGACCGACGGCAGCAATCTGCACGCCTGGGTGGAGGAAATAGATGAGATCCTAGCAGACTTGATTGAGCGCGACAAGTATCTCCAGTCGGCGCCACCGGTCCCGTTCAACAAAGCACAAGACAAGGTAGCGCGCAGCTTGATCTATCGGACCATCCCGCGCCAGCTCCGCTACTGTCTACGAGACGCGCCCTCGGCTCACACAGCCTACCGAGCTCTGGCGGGCCAATTCCTGCGAAACACGCGTACGGCTCACATGGCGGCGCTGGTAGACTTGTTCAACTTCCGGATGGAGGTCACGCAGCCGGCCCAGATCTCGCTCCTCTACGATCAGATATATAAGGGCTTGCACGAGCTGGTGGCCAGCGGATTCGTCATCAGCCAGGACGCGCTGCTGGGCGCCCTATTCCAGATTGCCCTCGGCCGCTCCAACCTCGAGCTCTACTCCTCCGTCAGCCAGCACTTGGATACCAAGATGAGCCCCGCCAGCTCTCCAATCAAGGCCCAAGAGGTGGCTGCCGTCGCGAGGATGCTACTTGAACATGCCGCATCGGCCGCCCCCGAAGATGCCGCCCTTGTCGACCCGCCCACGCAAGCCCCGGCTGAACCCTCCTTTGTGAACGGAACCGCGGCACGACCCCATCACCCGACCGATCAGCCGAACGTCCTCCTTCAAACCACGCCAGAACCCAACGGAAACATGGCAAACGCGCAACACACCCAACAGCAACAATATGTCGTCCAAGAGAACCATCCCCAGCCGCCACCAATGCAGCCCTACATGCCAGCCGGGCAGCAGCCACAGGAGGGCCCCTTCGCGGAAGAATTTGTGAAGCCGTATGTCCAGCCGCCCGTGGCCGTCGCCCCGAACCTGCTGAACCCACCCGCACTTGGATCGGATCCTGGGGGGGTTCCGCACGGCCACCACAACATCGTGTGGTCCACCCAATTTCAGGATCAGACATCGGTCCATCCGCAACAGGTCGCACACCAATGTTCGGCACAACCCGTCCATCCTGCCACCGCTCCTACGGCTTTTCCTACTCATCCTGCTGCCCCGTCGCCCTCCGCCTCCGCGCTCAATGTGTCCCTGGCTCAACTCCACCAACAAGCCGCCGAAAACACCCGCCTCCTCGCCGAATGCTCTCTCGCGCTCAACGCTTCTCGTCCTTCGACTTCCGCCCCTATTGACTCTCGTAAGTCTAGCCTTCCTTTCCCCTCACCACCACCCATCATCTTCTACCAACTCTCTATTTCCTTTTGACTATCATCTGTCTCTAATAACCCCCTTCCCCTCCTACCCTTCTACATGCCAGCTCGAAATGACCACCCGAAGTCGCCTCACGACCCCAAAAAATCTTCCCCCTCCAAGGACAAACATGAGGCTTCTTAGCCCCTCGCATACCCATCACCCCCTTGCTTCAGGATTATAGTCCACAATCTGGATCATTCTTTGTCTTAGCCCCCCTCCCCCACCTCTTTTTTGTTTTTCTTGTCCTCGATACTCTCTCTTGCGTGAGTTTGTACAACAAAAAAAAATCTATTTATTCTCTGGAACAATAAGAAAACATTGCATGACCCCTTGTCGCTGAGTTAGCTTCTTGTTGTTGGGTGTGGTCCGTCCCTCGTTCTTCTTGCAAGGAATCCCCCTTTTTTTTGCAGTGGGAATAGTCCAGTCAATCTTCCACCGATGGATTTCTCGCTGATCAACGAAGGACGGCCATGTGGCTTCCAAGAGTCTTTAGTGGAGTGACTTTCGATGTGTGTGTGTGTGTGTGTGTGTTTGTGTCCAGATAACAACCCCCTGCTGCAAGGGAAGAAGGGGATCGCAGGTTTCTGATCCATGAGAATACGAGACGGTTTCCGTTTGGAAGAGCCGATTTATATCGGAAGATGATGGGTGTTTTTCTTGAAGAAAACATGGAAAATCTGCTCGAAAATTAGGCGGACACATTTCTGGGTTCATCGTATCTTAATCCTTACGACTTGCTGATGAAAATGTCAACTAGGGTGAGTGCAGCCCTGACCAAGAAGGATGAGCTCTCCAGCACTACTAGTCGGAATTACCGAGCCGCATATCCCCCCCTTGCACTGGAAACGGAAAATCTCAGGCACAATACTACTAGTGTGGTATCCCTGGGACTTGTGGCCATTTTACAGCTGCTAATTCTAGGAGATAAGCCATCCAAATACCAGCACTTCATGTGGTGCATTATTATATGGTCTGGGGATCACTTGTGCTCGCTTCTTTATGTCTCACAACCACTCCTGATCATGCCTGGCACAAAGTCCATCCAAGGCTGGTAACTCACTAATCATTGCCTACATGAGGCTCTTTGTTCTAGAACCGTCCATTAAAGTGGATCTCAATCTTACTCTTAAAATTATAGTAATATTTATGCCCACCACTGTCTCCTCATGCACATTTCTATTATTTTTCTTTTTTCTTTTCTTTTCTTTTCTTTTCTTTTCTTTTCTTTTCTTTTCTTTTCTTTTCTTTTCTTTTCTTTTCT
>LAVV01009446.1:0-12524 GCA_001263375.1 Puccinia sorghi
CCCAGTTGGGAAACCCCTGGCGAGTCCCAGAGGGGGTTACAGGATCATAACAATAATAAGATATTTTTATCTTACTATTATTTGGTCTAATCTTTTGCTTATCCCCATATCCTTGGATATCATCCACCAAACCCATTTCCACTTGAGCAGAAATTCCCAAAAGATTCATCTCCTTGATATCTCTGTCCATTCTGAACCTCCTGTAGCTAAAAGGAATTATCCTTGATGTCAGGTAGGCTGACAATCTGGCAGTCTACCTTCCCAAGCTTCTTGCAACATCAAAAAACAAATCACTGGCATTCTGTTCAACCATGACTCTTGACAAGGTAATCAGAAAATTTCAGTTATTCAAAACACAAGATCACTCAGAAAAAAAGTTCCTCCATCTTGAGATGTTGCGAAAACCTCGTGCGGTAAATAATATATGTCCCAGTGGAAGCGTGACGTCATCGCCCGGTCTCAATAGCTCAGTTGGGAGAGCGTCAGACTGAAGTAGAACGTCGATCTGAAGGTCCAGTGTTCAAGCCACTGTTGGGACATATTTTTTGCCTTTCTTTTAGCATGCCGCGCTGTGCGACAACAATGATCGGTCAGGAAATACCGAATGGTTGGTTGTTGTTATTGCTCTGAGGTGAGGGTGTATTCTTGATGTAGTAGTGTTGGTCAAGACAGGCAGGCCGTGATGGTAGCAAAAAGGAAATTCCATAGATTCAACTTGTCAAGTGATGCGCGGTAAAACTATCTTTTGCTGGGAACGTGTCGCTATTTGAAAGGTGAGCGAAGATCCACAACGGAAAACTTGACTCTGCTTCAATGATTTACTTATATATTTATTCATTTATTTTGGTTTCGATGTTACGGAACAATGATTTATTTATGTGGTAAAAGGTGTTTAAAGGAGACCTTTCTGGACTATGTGGTTATCACTGCTCGTCCAATGAAATTAAGGCGCGGGAACGACAAGGTTGGCAAGCAAAAAAAAAAAGTTGCGTATCCTATAGGCCCCGTGAGAAGTCGCGCCACCGGGCGTTGAACTCGAGGGATAATGGTCGACCACCATAAGAGTAATTTTGGAATTTGGCTGGTCGTGATCAAAAAAAAAATTAAATGAAATGTGCATCTCTCTGGTCTTGTTGCACCCTCGGATCAAATACACGTACCAATGGCCGTCTCAGCCTCCTCAACAGTCTCGAATTCCACCACACCTACCCCCTTCGATCTCCCTCCGTCAAATAACACTTCGGCATGTTGCACTCGTCCCGTCGTTTGGAAGAGTTCCACAAGGTCATCATTTGAGGTGGACCATGGAAGCTATAAGTTACCACAATTGGCATCCGAAAAAATTAGATAGAAATTCTTTTCCACTGCATCCTGGTGCCCTGTATCCCAACACGATCATCGACTTACGTTCTTCACGAAAATTTGCTGGTTTGGTTGGATGCTCAATGAGGGACCTTCAGTGATGCCTCGAGGAGCTCCTCTGTACCCAGGAGGACTGCTGGGCGACCCGTCTTGTCCCGAATAATCACCATACAGGTTCGACGTATCCCGTCCCCCGGGACCACTACCACCAAAGTTATCCCTGACACCACCACGCCCACCTTTAAAGTAAAGTATTCAGGGTACCAAGACGTCAACATACCAGACATTTACGTTGTCGGTTGAAGGACGGAACCTAAGCTACCTCTAGTGCTGCCGTGGTGACCACCTCTGAATCCAGCATTAGCACTCCCTGCGCGATCCTCACGGACCTCCATCGTGCGTCCTTCATATTCGAAGCCATTAAACATTGCTGAAGGAGAGACGGGGAAAAAAATCATAGTCAGTATGGGAGTGAAAGCTATCCTTATCAGTAATATCAGGCTGGACCAACATATGGCATTCTGAGCATCTCTGGAGGTCTCAAAGATCACAGTTCCAGTGCCAGTTGGAGATCCATCGGCACCGAAAAAAATATCAGCCCTGATGATGTTACCGGCCGAACGGAACATGTCTTTGAGGTCTTGCCACCCTACGGTCAAGGGCAGCTAAGATAGATAAAATTAAGAGCTTTCAGTCAAAGTCGATAGAAAACGGGAAGATGATGGGCCTGCCTACCCCGGAGACAGTGAGTTGCTTGCAAGATTGGCCACTCTCCGAAAAGCTGTTACGTCCCCCAGTAAATCCACGCCCAACACTCCCTCTGCCACCAAATCCGCCAGGCAATGGCCCACGACCACCATTTCCAGAAACAGCCAAAGAGCCATACCGTGCTTCTTCTTCGCGATCCTATCATTCAAATCCCTGCTCAGCCACCATAACAATGCCGGCAATGGGAAGGTTTTGCACGGAAAGCATTCCCCGTCGGATCACAAGCACAACATACCTCTCGGACAAAAATCTGGCGGCCAAGTAGGGGTGTGTCATTCAACTCCCTCACAGCCCGTTCTGCCTCTTCGCGGGTACTGAATTCGACAACTCCGCAACCCTTCAATGAGATGTCAGCGATGGGGATGGTATGCTTGCTGGCGGATATGGTGGTAAGGTTGAGAGAAGTCTTACTTTACTCATTCCATTGGGAAGGACCATCACCTCCGCAAAGACCACGTTGCCCACTGTAAATGTATGTCAACGAGAAATGCCAATTGCCGCCATGATTGAGTCGAGACACAACCAAATCCATCCCTCCCGTCAGCAACCAATCACCCAACTTTTGCATCATGCTTGCCAATGCCACCATCAGTCCCCCACCCTTCCACGTCATCAGCTCATCTACATTACTGCTGCTCAAGCCAGCTTGCGTTACGAAATCATACCGGAATAGGTGGGCCCATCCTCCCAAATGCAAAGGTATACGACTCCGCTAGCAACCTTCGTGTGTCTTACGACTTGATAGGTCTTGTAGTACATCCGTAGCTCGTCAAGCTCAGTACCCATGTAAAACCAAGTGCCCGCCTGAGCCCAATCTTCATGAAACTATCCAACAAAGGCAACCCATAATCCCAACACCCCTTCTGATGGCAAATGAAATAGGCGGTGCAGCTAGGCTCGAAGGTTGGAAGAAATGACTGTCTAGCAAACTTGACCCACCCTCACGCATATAATCCTGCGCCCAGTTTGGCAAATGTCAGCATTCCTTAAGACTATTTTTCGCGGACTGCGAGAGAAGTTGATAATGCTACTGACCTTGAGGTCATTCCATTTGACCGAAAAGGCCAAGTTGCCGACGTAAACGCGATTCTCTTTAATACTTCGCTTGCTGGCTTCTAAGGCAGCCATTTCGCGACCCGTGGCACGTCTTCCAGAGTCATCAAGATGATCCCGTCCCCGGGGGCCGTAGCCGCTGGGGCGACCATTGGAATGTGCGTATTTTGGATTGGGATCATCCCTGTCTTTTGGAATAGGAAATCAACACAGATCATCGGAGTTAGAATACACGTTGAGCAGCGTAGGAACCAAGGTGGATATAAATGGTCGAGAGGTACAAACCTCGATCATGACGGTAGCGAGTGGGAGAGCGAGAGGAACGGCGAGGTGAGCGACTTCTTGAATCGGAACGGTGCATTCTTCGAGGTGAGCGGGAACGAGAGGTTGAACGTCTTGAGCGGTGGCCTGAAAAGTCTCGCTACGATGGTTTCGGGAGTGACTCAGAGGTTGGGTGACTAAAATGAGAGCAGGGGGAATAGGTTTGAACCACACACAAAACTGTCGTCACCTCTTCTTCGGGGGTCGTTTCCCCAACGCTCAGAGTCCTACCATCGTCGTGAAAGAAGAAAAAAAATCAGGTAAGAAACGGCAAACAGAGCTTGGAATACAAACAGAGAGGAGTACCTTATGAGCGAGCCCGATTCCGTTATTAGCTCCCACCAAGTCTGCTTGGGCAGAGGAAGAATCACAATGCAACCAAGGAAAAGTGAGTCATCATACGCAATTCCCAAGGGACGAAAACATACTTCTTTCGGGGAACATCCTATTTGATTGATCTTGTCGGTCTGGTGGTCGAGCAGGAGGAGGTGATTGGAAGTTTGGTGGATGTTGGGAAAAAAAAAATAACGCAAGTCTGTCTTGGCCAATCGACGGACTGCTGGGCCCAGGGATGATGGCCAAGCGCACGGGGAGAACACCCGCACTTTCCCCTACAGACCCCGGACACCCGAATCTGTAGCACCTGACTGTGTATTATACTCCCATTATAAATATTTCATTGGGATGTTTAAAGAATATTTGTTTTCTATCATGTGATGGTTTCCAACATGGGCTCATTGATGTAAGGTGCTGTCCTTGAGTCAGGACACATGTTTGCATCAGGCTATGGGGATTTCCATGTACTCATGGCAACGAAGCCCTTGGGTGGGGAAGATAAGGTAGTTAGGGCTCCTCAAAATGGGCAGAAGGAAGGAACGGCTTCTCATCTCAGGTGAAAGATGCAGGCCCAAAGAATCAATGACCTTGATTTCCTTTCAAAAATATTCACGTTAAAGGCACATCAACCTTAAAATAACTTGACATTATAAAAGGGCCATAGCAAGGAAAGGTAGAGTTAAGGATAATAGTCAATAGAATAAAGTTATGCCTATTGTACACCAGGGGAATTTTCTTGCCACTTTGCCAGACAATATAAAACGTTCCCTTGTTCAATTTTTTATGACAATTGCTAAACATCCAGTGCCAAAAGTCCCCCCCCCAGATGAGCGAGCTATGGAAGTCCAGTCATGGGATATGATTACAATACCAACCTCCTGCCCACCAATGCATGCTCTCATTGTGATGAGGATGCATCATGAGATGCCCATATTGTATTCGCCTCTGTAAACCTTCCTGGACCCCAACAAATGGTATTGTGTGTTGATTGGAAAATATACTGTGCAGAGAATACAATTTTGAGAAACGCTATTCAAAGTCTCGAACGAAGAATGGGTCCAAAACAACAAGGACAATTGTGGCGGATGCGTAGAATGTGAAGCATCAGTGTGCACACGTAGCAAGCTGATAAGATGGTGCACATCATCATGGCTGCCAAATTCAAGCATCGTTGGGGCAGAGCATTCACGCCTGGGCGGTGCGTGAACTGACCAAAACTTCATCCATTTGTTTGGAACTAGATAGTGGCTAGCTTAGTTCTATTCTCATAAAACACTCAAAACAAATTGATCGAGTCTTTGCTTATCATTGGTAACCGACTTTGGAGAGTGAGATGCGGGGGTACCGGAAGCTACCATGGCTTCATTTGGACCTGAGGGTCATGGCCAGTTCGATGCGGATAATCAACCACTCAAACAAGCGAGATGTTTTATCTGACCCAAGGACTTTCGAAGGATATTAAATTCATGCTGGGAAATGATGTAGTACACATTTTTATGTAAGGGAGGCAAATTTGAAGCATGTGTAGTCACGAATTCGGAACACATGAAGTGGTTGATCGGTTTTCTGTTTGGTAATAATACAGTGTAAGTTTGTTGAGTTCATTTCGTTTCGACTGAAATCGGGAGGGGAGAATCGTCTGTCGAGTTCCTCTCTCTAAGATGGTTCATCAATTGACGAAAGCTTTCATTTTGGAGAAAAAAAGGGGGGGCTTGTGAGTCAACCAGTTTTGATGAGGTGGTTAATAGAGGAAGTGGCAGCAGCGGAAATACACTCACTAGTCTCCGTCAAAGCCTTGGTTAGAATAAATGCTGTTTTGGTTGTGCCATGGTGCCCGGTTTTGTTGGACCTTTGGCTGGAGCTTTCGACGGTCTGTGGGCCAGCAATCCAGATCTACTTCGGCAGGTAATGGCAAAGTGGATTCGGTGTAGGGCCTCAACTAAAGTGCCAGACAGTGGTAAGTTGTTTTCAAGTGCATTATGAGGGATGATGACTTAGAGGACTGACGTCTGGACGGGAGCTGAGTTCACGGAAGTCATGGAGGACGTTAGGGACGATGAAGGAGCGCATTTTTTTCGGGTTTAGGCGATAGATGCGGCCGAGGACACGGCCCGTCCCGTGAGCGCCTTGAGATTTTGGGCCGAGAGCTGGATGGCTACCGGTACCTAGATACAAACAATAATGAGAACATCAGAGTCGTCAGTTTATGTATACGGAGACAAGGCCGACGGGTTCGGTTACCTTTGTAAAAGCTGACGCCAGCTTGCTTGCTTGTTAGAGGCGCTCGACGCGCGCCCTGTACCACTGTTGATGCTTGGAACGCCATCTTCCTCGGCTCGTCTTTTTTTTTTTTTTTTGGTTTCCGTCTGAGTTTCCGATTCCCAGCAGGCGGGATGACTGAAGTCCGGCTGCGCAGCCGCAGACCCTCCCGCGGAGCCATGCATGTACCCCCCCCAGAAGGAGGCTCAACTTCGTAAGGTGCAGTGCTGCTGGCCCACCCTGTTTTTGAGGGTTCAACTTCGCCAGGAATGTCCTGCAAACATAGTAATTAACTGGGAGCCCAGGTGAGCTTATATCCGTTGCAAGGGAATGATGAGTCGATGAATTCCAGAACAGTGATTTGTGGAGAGGAGTGAGCTCAACCTGTGCTCTGGGATATTTGGTTAGAGTGAGGGTTTTCAGGCAGGCTGTGGGAGGGAGAAGAGCTTCGAGCTCGGTTGATCTGACAAGATGGAAGGAGAGAAGTTTTGCTGATGTTTTCAGTGTTGTTGCTGATGAAGGAAGTGATGGTTTGGCTGTATAAATGATTTCTCGACTGCTTCCGTCATCTCTGCAACTAACCAGACCACTGCCACACCAGCGCAAGCATCTGCTCACCACCATGTCGAACGCAACAGCACCGGGAGTCGTCCTAGCAGTCAAGCCAGACGGGACCACCGCCCAGACCGCCACCCCGCCTTCGAGATACCATGGCATCCTCGAGGACCACTGGAAGAACGCAGAGCTGAAGGGCAAGCCGCTCGAGACCAAGGTCTTCTTCGGCCCGGAGAAGACTACCATCGCTGTCGTCGGTACCGGCAAGATCTCAGACTCTCTTACCGACATCGAGAAGGCTAACAAGACCCGTAACATCGTCGGCTCAGGCGCAAAGGCCTTGAAGGAACACATGAGCCATTCCAGGGAAGTCCTGGTCGACACCGTCTGGAGCTCTCATGCTGCTGCTGTCGGTGCCACTGTATCCACCTTCCATTACGTCAGTCGATCTCATTCCCTCCTCCCCCCTTCATATATACTCTCACTCACGCCTCCCTGTCTGGCTGCCCTTACAGAGCCTCAAAACCAAGAAAGAAGCGATCGAGAAGCGCACTCCGATCTCTTACAAGCCACTCAATCAGCAACCAGTACAACTGTCAATCGAGAAACCATCCGGAAAACTAATCGGGCTCGACTGGTCTACCGGCCTCGTCTTCGGACAGGCTCAGAACCTGGCCCGGGAGCTCATGGAGAGCCCGGCTAATCTCATGACCCCCACCTTGTTCTGCGAACGCATTCAAAAAGAGTTCCAAGGGATCAAAAATGTCGAGATCCAAGCTCACGATAAATGTATGTGTTTCCCTCATCAATGTCCTCCATCACCGGTCCACCCAAGAAACCATCTCACTCTTTCACTATGGCTTTTTTCGTTCGATCGGGGTTTTTTTTTTTCTTCAGCGTGGGCCGAGGCGAAAAATATGAACTCCTTCCTTTCGGTCGCCCGTGGGACGAACGAGCCTTGCAAGTTCCTTGAGATCCACTACAAAGGTGCGAGTGGTGGGGCAGGGGCATTCAAGCCGACGCTCGCGCTGGTGGGGAAAGGAATCACCTTCGGTATGCAATCTTTTATATTAAAATTTTATCTCAAGCTCGTCTGAAACATTCTTCACAGACTCTGGGGGAATCTCTATCAAGGGCGGAGCCGGGATGAAGCTCATGAGGGCCGATATGGGCGGGGCGGCGACGGTGACGAGCGCTGCATGGGCGATCGCCAAGTTGGGCATCCCTATCGATATGGTCATATGTACACCCCTCACTGGTCGGTACTCCTTTCCAATCCAACAATACTTGAGCCAAGACTGTGTTACTGAAATGACTTCATACATGTGCAGAAAACATGCCCAGCGGCCATGCCACCAAACCCGGAGATATCATCTACGCCATGAACGGGAAGAGCATTGAAGGTGTGTCAACCGGCAATATTGAACTTGAGATTTCTAGAGTATATGCGGAAGAACAATATTGTAGACAGCCTTGCTGACAATCATGCTGTCTCTTCATCAAGTCGACAACACCGATGCTGAAGGTCGATTGGTCTTGGCTGATGCATTATACTACGCCTCTTCAGTCTACAAACCCAAAACTGTCATCGGTGCGTATACTATGCATGCTTTTTTCACTTCTATTCGCTTGGAAAGATATATTGATTGTCTCTTCCTTTTTTTTCAATCCAAGATTGTGCAACACTAACCGGGGCCATGATGATCGCGTGAGTGCTGTCGCTTCCTTCCTAGTCCAGAAACAACCACGCACCTCTTAATCATTCCCTCTTTGACCAATCCGTCATTGACGAACAAAAAAATCCAGACTTGGCGAGCCATTCTCGGGAGTTTTCTCGACCTCGGATAATTTATGGAGTCATTTAGAAGCGGCAGGGAAGGTAGAACAGGACCGGTTTTGGCGGATGCCGTTTGACGATTTCTACATGCGACAGATCGACTCTTCGAATGCCGATCTGTGCAACACTGGGGGTCGCACCGCCGGCGTGAGACATCCTTTTTTTTTTCTACTGTTGGTAAAAACAGGGGGAGGTTGACTTTGGGGGTTCTGGTTATCGGTCATTTAGTCTTGTACCGCCGCCATCTTTTTGAGAGAGTTTGTAGACGGCTTGGCCTGTAATGCCCAGGAGGGATCCGAGCAAGCTGAAGACAGGGTGGAATACGCCCACATTGACATCGGTATGTCTTATTTTGATTGAACCTATGTGCTGTATTAATTCATCGCTTTTATCTTGGTCAAACGTAAACATTTCTAGCTGGTGCTATGGAATGCACCTTACCCGATCCCTGCAATCCTAAAGGTCTCACCGGCCGTCCCGTCCGGGCGTTGATCGAATACGTTCGTCAGCAAGCCGCGCTCCATTAACAAAGAAAAAAGGAAAAAAAAAAAAGTTAGCGCGCGATGAAAGATCCATCGACCATCTTTTTTACATTTTTCTAACTACCTATCATGTCGCTCGAGATCATGCATCGTCATCCACTCATATTTTCTTAACAGCAACTAACAAAAAAAGGGGTATAAGGACCATGAAGGTTTTCATTGGTAATTAACGACTACTTACTGTGTGTCCAATCTGATCTCTACCCTATCAAGTCGTGCCTTTTTTTTTTGATACTGTTTTGACAGGAGATGAAAGAAATAAAATAAAAGACAGTGAAGTAGTACACCACCGGGCCAATCCACCGATGTCCCCACCAGCACATGACGCGTTGGTCCGACCCCCCGCTTTGGCTTGGTGACCGACAATGTCCTACCATTTTCGCGTCACCACTAAAATAGCCAATGAGCGGGGCATGGGTTGAACAACCCTGGTCGGCCCTGTTTACAACCTCTTCCCAACCTGCCAGTCCTTGTCGCAATGCGACATCGAACATACGAGGTGGGACCCACGGGAGACCGACGTAATAGTGCGGAGCCGTTTTTCTTTTTCCCTCGTTCCAAATCCCCCATCCGGGGGTTTTTCTTCCGGGCCGGGTTTTTTTTTTTTTTTCGGGCCGATTTTTTGTTTCTTTAACTCGCATGCAACAACAATGATTACATCGATTTTTTGTTTACAAATTGTGATACAGAAAGGGATGAGGAAATGCAACATTGAGGGAGTCGAAAAATAAGGGCAGGAAGGAATGTAGCTGAGGAGCTGCAGAAACTACTAGGTAGGACGACTTTCAGCCGCCGCTGATTGTGAGGGCTCAGGTAGACTGCGATTGAGTGCACGACGGTTGCGAGCGATGATTATGTGTTGTTCAATTTCGGTGTCGGTCGGCATGTCGGTGACATCATTGGGGAGCTGTTTGTAGGATAGCTTGCCTGAACCGAACAAAGAGTGATCCTTTTGCAGTATCAACTCCGACCAACTAAGCATAAGGAATAATAACATGGGAGTTGTAAGCAGTTAATATTCACAAGAATCAGTTGAAGCTTGACGCACGAAAGAAAATAATCCGATGATTTTTCTCTGAATAGGAGCATCTGGTGGTCGATCGGGCCCCGCGCCTTAGAGCCGGACTTGTTGAATGCGATAGTTGCCAACCGAAGATAGGCAAAACGCACCATGACTTGGGTTGGTATCACCAAGTCTGGCGCAAACTCGCTTCCATGCGGGTTAGGTGCTGTTGAATCTAGATCGAGGTATAGAGCAGGTTAGGCCTAAGAAAGGACATGCCAAGAGATAATTGCGGAGAGACTTGTAACTCACATGTGCATCAAGCTGTTTCAAAGTCGGAATCGGGCCTTTCACTTCCCGGGTTATACTGTTGGCCACTACGTTCTTGAGCAACTGTTGAACAGATCAGACAGGTGGTTAGAAGTATTCTGATTAGATGTGTAATTGAAAAAAATTACTTACACAGCCACGTAGAATCCATTTGACAGAATCATGGACAAGCTTGACCGCCAGGAATTCTTGTTGCGTTGGGAAAGTGTGGCTACCCATCGCTAGAGAGCATTGGAAAAAAACTGTTAGTTACAATTAAAAACATATGACAAAGAAGGCAGTGATTACTTGCTTTTGAAGCAATGATTGGATCTGATGATTGGTAGTATCAATATTGCAAAGTCGAAGGAATTCATCCATGGAGAAGTCCTTTGGCACAGGAGGAGTGCTTGGAGAAGCTGCATGAACTTCAACTGCTGGCGAGTCGTCCACTTCATGGACCATGACAACCTGACAAGGCCAAAAAAAAATCAGCTGTCGTTACATGAACGGGGGCAAATGAAAAAACAACTCACCTCAGAGTTCCTATTAAGACACACTGGTTTGTCCATGATAAGATGGATGGAAATAAATGCGAACGTTCGTATGGCGGCTATGAAGTCCTTGAACTTCGAATCGATTGACTCTTTGCCGTCCAAATGCGTGAGTCATCGGGTTCGCCAATAGAGTAGACCCACTCAACACGAGACGAATTGTTTGCATTGGAGAGCATGACTTGTAATTGAGCTGTTCCTCCGGCACAAACAAACCGATCAGATTGAATAAAATTTTCTTGAAGCTGTCGAATGGAAATCCATCACGAAGAAGTTCAATTTTCACAGTGGGTGCGCCGTCCCAGTTGATGACGTCGTACACATTCTCGTGGCCCCTGGTGGATGAAGATGGGTGGATTGATAGGAGCACACTCATCAAACCATAAAGAGCAGCGAACGTGGAGTGCAACCATCTCCGCTGGTGGAGGCGGATCGACCGGTGATTCAGTTTGCTCACTAAGAACGATACCCAAATCGTTCTACGACATGATAATGGACTCGTTCTGCGACATGACAATGGATGGATGGTTTGGGGACTGGGTTGCGTGGAAGTTTTCTTTCTTTCTTTTATGTGGCCAAGATCTCGACCACAAGTCTGCCGCTGTTGGATGGAGTCAGGCGGCAACGGTAGAGCAGTGGAGGCCAACAAGCCGCTCCTTGGTTGTGCAAACTGTAGATGCAGGGTTGGAGGAATGGACGGCGCACCCACCCTGCCGTTTGATTATTGGTTGTGGCATTCTCCTGGAATGCCACCACGGTTGGAGAAGCGCTGGGTCCAACCACCCTGCGACTTAAACAGTGGAGCAGGGTGAGGAAAACCCCCGATAATTCTCCAACACACACCGATCAATTTTGTATGATCTGTGTCTTTCATTGGTATTATGAATAAGAGAACATCTCTGGCTCCATAGTGTGGAAGGAAGGCATCGAGTCACCATTGTTTACTGAAGCACAACCCTCTGTATGTATGTGGCTGAGAAAACATGCAATGAGACCACCTACACCACAAATGAATGGAGTGGGTGGGTCCAGCACAGGAGGTTTTCCTTGCTTGGCCCCAACTACGCCAAACCAAACCCAACGTTTGGCCCAGGCTTCCACCAAAGTGGTTTCGCCAACCACAATCCGACGACGCGATAGAGCCGTTGGTCTGCCGTTCTCCCAATAGTGGATCACGGTTGGAAGCTCCACCGTTGGAGTCAAGCTTGGGAAATACCTCCACCGTTAGTTGGAGGCTTGTCCCTGCGTTCAACCAACCCAGCTGTTGCGGTTCTTGCAACCAGTGATGCTTGGTTGGAGGATGTTGTGGAGTCTTTATGAGGCGGTAGCTACAGGCCTCAGCAGTAGCTGCCGCTGATGGCATAATACACACAGAAAGCTGAGGCAGACCAAAGTAAACAAAGGAAAATATCTTCAGGACTTTTGTTTGGCTGAGCAGGTGAGCGGGTTGACTTTTGCTTTTGTCAGTCAGAATGAGCAAACTTTTGTTAGTGGCGGAGAGAGTGCGGGCGGGTAAACGGTGTGGAGCTTATATAGGCAAGACGGTAGCTGCAGGTCTCAGCAGTAGCTGCCACTGATGACATGGTACACGCAGAAAGCTGAGGCGGACCAAGTAAAAAAAGGAA
>LAVV01009457.1:1791-20636 GCA_001263375.1 Puccinia sorghi
CAACACACCTCATATAATTATATACCTCTAATTCAGCTCTTTCAATTAAAATTAGGTTATTGATACATTACATTAAAATAATCTATGTTAAGCTAAAACATATTTGATACACTGTATATTCATTTGAAAGATACTATTCTCAGTTGTTACTTTAGATTAATATTCTGTGCCACAATAATTATTGTTAATAATAATAATAATAGATAACAACAATTATCAATGTTATTCAGTTGATCATGAATTAATTAATATACAACAATAATATCAATTAACAAGGTTCTTATGCTTATATTAATAAGTAATGCATTATCTTTAGAATAAAGGAAGTGTGAATAAGATTAAAGAATTGTAACTACTTGGGAAATATCAGGTATGGTCTGTGGTTGACAATCCACCTCACGCTTGACATCAAGATTGCATAATTGTCAAGGTTTCAAGGAACGTGCAGGAACTGGAGTGTCTGTAATTTCTGCATGCATTGGCAAGTCTGTTATAAAACATAAAACAAAAGATGTGAAGAGGACCTCTTGCAAGTTGCTGGAATCAAATGCAGGAAATCCTTGATTGAAGTTTTCACTTAACAAAATTTGTTCCACTTTTTAGAGAAATTTCCTGAGGTTTCATCAGTGTATAAGACAATTGGCAGACTTTGGACCATTTTTCTATCAGCTAACTTTCTCCATTGGTTTGGCAATGGAATTTGTTTTCACCTCCTCCATCTGAATTGTACATGGACTCTTGGCATTTTTACAATAGGAGACTTCCATTTTTCAACAAGATTTGAGGTTACAGAGTCAAGAAATAAATTGTGTTTAATGTATCTGAATCCTGAGAAAAACATCAAGTTGAGCCTGTTCTTCATTTCTGATGGAAATCTTGGCAAGAATATGTGACTCCAACTGATAAAATATATAGGGACAACCAGACGCTCAGAGATCAATTTCACAGGCTTGAAAATGCAAAAATGCTTGCTTTCTACTTCACACATTTGTGGATGGGCATTGTAAAGCTCAAAAGTGTCAGTGAATACCTTTTTCTGAGTGTAGAAAGGGATGAATGAGGATTCCTCTGCCTTGCTGTGGTTATAAACACTAAACAATCCCCCCAAGCTTGGATTGGAAGGTTTAATAAAGTGATAGGAGGGGTGTATCAAGATACTGCTGTTGTTTAGAAAGTGGCTTGAGTTTGGATATGTAAGGAAAGGGGTGTTGGATGGATGAGGTGATTGATGAGAGTGGGAATTATAAGTTTATTCTTATCCTATGCTCATTAAGATAAACTCAATTTTTCTATACTAAAGCGCTTCATTAAGGCTGCCTCACAGGAGATAATGGTTCAAAAAAACCTTGACTCCTATACAAAAGGATCCCATTTCAGTCCTGAAGATGGTGTACCCGTTGATACTGCATTGATTACACTCACTATGGTACGAAATGTTTCTACAAGATGCACTGCACCACTAGTCATGCTTACCCAACCTGTAATTTTCCAGAAAGCAATCAACAACCAACCTCAAGCATGGAAGAAGCGGCACATGCCCCCAGGATTTGCCCATGGAGAAACCACTGGTGTGGAATCTGCGCACCCTTGTAAAAGAAATTCTTAAATACTCATGCAGCAAGATGCGTGACATCGTTCTTGAAGTTGTTCAAATAAAAAAGAGAGATCCAGATGGACCTGTCCCTAGTCTTTCAAAAATTTTGTACAATATCTACACAAGCTTCAATCCAAACTCAAGGCACCTTCCTGAAAGCAAAGTCCAGAAAGCTATTAGCACACTTCTTTGAGTTTGGTTTGCTTACATCTGCCTAGAAACAATTCCTGAAATGCTTCAAGTGAACAAGCAATCCAATTCATAATGGACTCAGATTAATTGAAGACTCAAGGAATTCAAGTCACATGGAATTTCCTTCCGCTGAGGGTGTGTAATTTTCAAGTTGGTTTATCAAATGAATTCTCATTTCAATTTAAATTCATTTCTTTTTTAGGTGGATGAACGTAATTTTGCAACTTGATTACAAGCTTTTTGGGAAGAAAAATTGGCTCCACGAAATCAAAGACAAAGAAGTTTACCCAACTACTGATGCAGAAGTCAAACAATGGATAGCACAAGACCCTGATGTTGGTGCCAATTTGGATGCATAGATCAACTGACTACTCTTAACTCATTATTTACATTATCTTGAAAATACTATTCAAACTCCTTCATCAGTTATTCTTAACCTGTCGTCACAACATTTGTTGAAATGAAACAACACTTTCTCTTGCTCTTTGTCATGATTAACTTTTTGATTGGTCAAATGGCAAGCTATGTAAAACCCTCCCCGGAAAAATTGATTGACAACCAAAGTTTTCTGCACCATAAATGTCAGAAGACAGTCGTAATTTTTTAACAAAACCAAAAAACCATAAAATGACGGAGAAAAAACAGAAAATTTCCGTCTTTTATCCTCTGACAACATTTAATGGTTAGGACTTTCAAGGTCAAAAAGATGACATTCCCCTGCAAGTATCTCAACAGAAACTTTCCGTCAAAGTATCTGGGGAAGTGACAAACTCCAGGGTGGAGGCTTCCGCTTGACAGCAACCTCAAGCTGTCCGTCTCATCCACGGATGGTGAGATCTTGTGGGCACCAAGGGCTTTTCCTGTGGTGCTCACGGGTTGGGTGTGGCGACGTCGTAACCGGATCCATCGTTCACCCCACTCCCCGGGGGAAATGGAAATCCGACTCAGAACCTCACACCATCTGCTCATCTCACTCCACATATTTCTCGCGGGGGTCTGGAGTGCGTGCTGGCCAGTACCCATGGCGAGCAAGTAGGCCCGTCGAATGATGCTGCTGGCTCTCGCCACCTAAACGTCCTGGAAAAGCTGCGTCCCGTCACGCCTGCCAGCAGTCGCGTCGACTCCTCCTCCGCTCGCTCCAGCCATCCTGCCGCCCAGCACCATCTCCTTGCGTCCATGCAGAAAGGCAAAGAACGCGCGACGCCTGCGAGCAGTCGGGTGGACTCGTCCGCACATCCCAGTCCTCGCCGTCCGCCGCACCCCGCCGCCCAAAACCCTATGGGCCTCTTCAAGCCTCCCGACAGCCCCCATGACGACGAGGCCGATAAGCAGCAGCAGGAGGAAGAGGAAGAGGAGGGCGAGCTGGACCGCATGCCTGCTGCCACCTGGGACCATGTCGAGCAGGAGCTATGGCCTTGAGCCAGTCTTGGAAACGCCAAAGACTCTTTCACTCGCCTTCTGCCTCCATCGATCACAACGGAAATGGTGATTATGATAATGATGACGATGAACAACTGCTGCCTTCCCAGGTCCCTGGTAACCCGAACGAGCAGGTACTCGTTTGTTTCTTTTGGATTTGGTTGTTCACGCTCTAACTGAACCAGTCTCTCTCTCGGCTGGAATGCCTCTCCCATATTGGACTTATCTTTTTTACAGCCCCACTGGAAACTGTTTTTCGACTAAAAGATCCACTAAGCTCGATGGAATCTCCCTCCATTGGTTAAGACCGTAGAATAGAAACGTGTGTGTCGTATCTCAGCGGAGATGCAGTCTGTTCTGGGAGAGAGAGACTTGGGGTGATCTGTTTTCCCTTTTCTTTCACACTTTGTTGAGTGCGCTTTGGATGCTCTTGGATCAACGAGGTCATTCAGTGTCTCAGCCCAGAATTCTTTACCTCTTGGTTTGTTTGTCAATGCATCATAATAGCCAACCTAACTAAGTCTGTGGCTTGGGGCCCGCAGGGGCGTCCTGGCCAGAAGGGACTTACGTATGATGGTAGAGAAAAAGTATGTAGTGGCAAACAATAAGGGGCCGTGCGGACGTTGCTCCGGGAAGGTATCTAGGGGAGAAAGCGAGGGACACAAGTTCGACCGTCACCGCAATATATGTCTTATAGAGTGGGACTGTCTCACCGCACGCACTCCTAGTGGACAAATCAATACGCTTCTGGCTGCCGCACCCCCTTGGTCAGGAAGGTCCCCGGTTCGACTCCCCATACCGTGCCCAGCCTTCTCGACACCATCTCACATTACCCCCACTCGTAACCATGCGAGCTTCCGCGGTAGCCCCTACGAGTATACTCCTCATTAGCTCCCTCCACCTTGTGCGGGCCCCACCCGCCTTCTGCCCTGGGTGTTTCCTCCAGGGCCGAAGGGAAGCTTGCACCAGTGTCCTCGGCACGGCCCCCACCACCTGCACAACTAGACTGCGCTGTCCTCATGGGAATCCCACTTCTGAACAATGCACTGGGCTTCGGAACAAATGGGAAGTGACCTGCGCTCGTTGTGAAGGAACAAAAATATTCCCCATTCCTTGCAGTAAAACCGCCTCTCATGAATCAGCACCATGCCCTCCAGGGTGCCTCCAATAAGGGCGTACGCTTCTTCTACTCATGTCCCACTGGGTCAACTATCCCAATTGCTAACTGCCTCAAAAACTCCCTCGCTCTCCATCTTCACAATTGACATCCCCTCTTGGCCCAGTATATACACTAAATAGCAAGCAAAGGAAGATCACCTTATCCTAGACAAGTGCAGCCCCCTAAAAACCACATCAATATTTGGGAACCATGTCAGAGTACCCAATAACCTCATCATCCATTGGTAACAAAGGCACTTTATCACACCCAATCAAAACACTCTATGCTGCTTGTCAATTGAATTGGTCTATCTCTGTTTCTTTGAATTCTTGACAATATCTGTCAGCTTCTGTGTCAGAGTATGTCCCTTTAGTGACAATACACTGAAAGATCTACTGGATGAAATCAACCAGAGGTGGCTGCACTCAACCTGATAAGGGAGGAACTAAACCACACCTCTAGTAGTAAAGGGACTGGGCAGCTAAAAAAGCACCAGAACCCTACGGTTTTGTTTGGGGTTTATAAAGAGAAAGAGAATGAAGAAGATAACGGGAATCTTACTGTTTATTAGTTCCTAGTCCGGCAAAACAATGGTGAGAGTGTGTTGAGTCCTAGACAGATACAGCCCCAATGGTCTTGAATAATGATTTGGTCAGGCTTGTTATTCCTAAAAAACTCTAGCATTAGTCTCTCCCTAGAGACACATACTTAAAGTGTTAGTTATGTTTCCTCCACTGAGAAAATAACTTGCTCAAATGATTGCAGTTGACATGCAGGAACTCCCAGGAAGCTTCTGTTGTTACTCCAACCTTTCTCCAAAAGTGATCCAACCAAGCTTTGATGCACAGTGTTGGAAATATGATTGTTTGCTCCTTGATATCCTCTTCCTTTCTTCCTAACCCCTTCACTCATTTATCTCAGACCCCTTTTATGCTCTACCAGTTAAATGATCTTTTTACGTTCATTTAGTCTGTGCCCAAGAAGAGTGAAAGGAATTATCAGTTCTCATCATTCTGATCCTGAGAGAGACACTTAAGCCTCTTACCTCAGACTCTCTACAGAGGCACTTGAGCCCCTCTGATTGAGTACTCAACCTCTTTCAGCATAGTCTGACTTTTGGCCTTTGGCCAGCTTATCCATCTCCCCGATTGACACTTCAAAATTTCTTCACACAGTGACTGTGCCAAAACATCTACATATGTAAACAGGTGGAGTTTGGATGTCAGCTTGGCTGGAGCATGCTGCATGTCAAATGCAGACCGTTGAGCAAGTTTTTTTTGCAGTGCTCCCCACTATTCCTTGACCATTTACTGGTCCTGGTGAATTCCTCCAGACCTACCAGCTTCACTACTAGTCATAATTGTTAGTGGAAGCGCTGTCTGGACTAACTACCCACTGACATTCTGTGATGCCAAGGGCTTATTGAGAAACACCAGATGGGCAGCTGTGAGCACAAGGAGAGTGTAGACTCCGAGTAAGCAACAAAGGAAGGAGGAATGAACTATTGATTTGGTTGATTTAGCTATTTATCAAATAAGATAAATTGATTGATAATGNCCCGGCGCCCTCGGTACTATGCAAATTCCCGGGTCAATCCCCGGCGCCCTCGGTACTATGCAAATTCCCGGGGCAATCCCGACCGCTGTCATGCTTCTCCTTGGTTTACACCTTGTCCAGGCCCCGATGGCCTGCTGCCCTGGGTGTATTGCGAATGGTCGATGGGAACCCACCCCCCACATCTCTGGGACACCCGTCACCCAATGTGAGGTTCAATTGCGTTGTCCTCATGACAAACCCTGTGGCAGGTGCTCTGGCTCTAAGAACACCTGGGTTGTAAGGTGCCCTGTGTGTAGACAGATCAGCAGCAGCCACATTGAATGCAGCAAGGCCTCCTCTCACAATACAGCTCCATGCCCTCCAGAGTGCCACAACAGGGGTTGAATGCTCCTGTGGTGGTTGGTGTTGGTACATGGAGATGTCATGTACAAATCCTCGACTGCGCATCCTGTCACATACAACACCATGCCAAATTCCATGTCAAAACATGCCAGGTGACATGCAGTTAGATTGTGTGTTACTCTGGTGCTATTCCATTTTATTAAAGATATTATGTCACTGGTGTATTATGTAGTAAATTATATGTATATACATCTGATTCAAGCCCCCTTGTTCCTGGGGATTTCTAACAATGGCTTGGCCTGAGCATTGAATCAGCAGTTGTGCAATTCATCCATGCTCAAGCACTCAAACTTGCTCAGCAGTGGTCCTGGCTGGGCTCATCCATGATCCACTTCTCTATCATCTTCTCAAGGCAGATGGGGGGAGGGGGGCTATCCTTGCACTGCAACCAGGTTTCTGGGTGAGGAAGTTTGTATGGGAATGGTAAGTTGTGAGGTTTGAGTTGGCATGAGGGGGGGATGTGATGGGGATTTTTTTTCAAGGGGTCCGATGTGAGTTGGTGTGACTGAACAAGTGCAGGCATGGGTGCTTGAGGTTGCATTGAGTGCGCTTTGTGATGCTGCCCTGAGGAGACAGTAAGTTTGTGCTTGTTGCATAGACCCATACAAGGCCAGAAACTGACAATTAATCATTGAGAGACTGGCAGATATCCTTGGAAGACTGGGGAAGATGAGCAAGTAGAAAAGATGGATAATGTTGAGGGGCTAGACAGGGTAGAAGAGATCATATCATGAAGCATAACCTTAGAGGAATGAAAGCATTACATACCTCAGAGAGGAGAGATGGGTTATGATGTGAGTCATAGTACCTTCAGATAACAAAGAGAAGAAAAAGATGAGGTAGACTTTGAAACCAAGTAATAAAATCAGGGAAGAGAGAAAGATAGAAATGACTTACACTTGATTTGATAATGTTTGCTTGCAAATTAAGTTGGTTGGTTTGCCAGGGTTAAACTCAGAAAGCAGCTGCTGAGAAGGACTTATGATTTGGCTGAGTGTACCAGTGGCTCATCCACTGTGCATCATCAGGAACCGGTACCTGAGCAAGCCCACAGCAGAAGGGGGCTTGACTCATAAGTGAAAGGAAAACCTAAGTACAAACATCAAAAATAAGTGTCATACATCAAATATAAGGCTCAGCTTCAAACCAAAATGCTGCATCAAAAGCACACACTATTTGACCAAAGATCTATATCATCTAAATTAATGTGCAACACTCAACCAATGAAAGCTCGGCATTCTTTGAATCAAATGCAGTCACGCATTTCAAACTTTGACTTTTATTAAGAAGATTATTTTCAATGTTTACTCAGCAACTCAGCTTGGTAGCTCTCTTCCTTTTTTGGCTAGCACGACAATAACCTCTCTTTGCCTGTGCTCAGCACTTAGTCCTCTTTGGCTCAACCCAATTCATCAAGGTACTCATTAACTTAACCAGCAATAATTCCTCACTATCTTTGATCATCTCCAAGGATTTTCAAGTGGATCAATCAATCTTCTTGCTGGCTTGCTTCAAAGCATAAACACTCGCTTTTACCTTCATCCTCCTGTGCCCTTCTTTCACTCTTACCACTATCTTTGAGCTTGTACCCTCCTTTTGCCTATTTAAGCTCTTGTATTTCTTTCACTCCTTTTTCCCTTTTCCTCAGTTAATTAATATTGTGATTTTTGCATCATAAACCCAACAGCCATTGCCCTGTTAGTTACCTTCCTTCAAGTTAAGTTACACTTCTTCAAACCTTTCCTTGAACTTGAACCAGTTATCTTTGACACAACTCTAGGATATCTCTACCTTCATCTTTGAACTTCTCATTGGTGCTTTGTCCAACCAAATCCCCCTTTAGTACGTTGGATTGGTTGTATGACAAAAAGGGAGTAGTGCTGGAATCAAATCTGGTGTTCCCTTCATGTCACCTGACGCAGAGGACTGCGTAACATGTCACAGAAGACTTGTAAACAGTATTCAAGTTGTTTTCCTGACTTAAAAAAATAAATCATCGATTCTCTTGAAGCTCACTTTCTAACAAACATCACCCTTCCGCGACTAACACTCCACCGAACAAAAACAGCAACAATTATCATCTCCAATCTAACATGGGTCACGTGAGTTCATCCTCAGATTGTCTAGGTCTTTCCTTTCACGATGTTGAGAGGCTCGCAAAATCGAAATGTACATGTTTCTCGCCTATAGGGATCCGACAAACTGTATATTACACATCGCGAACACGCTGGTGAGTTTGGCGACCATCATGCATCTAGTGCCGGTGCAAAAAAGAAGGCCGGCTCCAATTTTCAAAGGGTGAGTCAGCAATTTATCACCAAAAACACATTTGCGGGCTGACGCGTTGGTATTATTTTGGTGCCAGCTGCCCTTCGACTGTTGTGCAATCAGCTTGAAGCCTTTTGAGACGCCCATGTCCACCCCGGATGGCTCCACAGTGGATATGGTCAACATCATCCCCTACATCAAGTAAAGCATGTCCCTTCACACAAGCTCTCAGTCAAGGAAACATCCAACCCCTCAATCATTTAACATAACTTTGACGTTTCATCAACAGAAAATACTCTCGCGATCCTGTCACCGGCTCTCCTTTGGCCTTGAAGGATCTCGTCAAGTTAAATTTCTTTAAGAATGCCCAAGGTAACTACTACGACCCGGTCACTTATAAGGTCTTCAATGAACATACCCATATCGTAGCCATCAAGACATCTGGAAATGTGTTTTCAAGGGAGAGCATTGATCGGTTAAACATCAAACCAGGTCACTGGCATGACCTGGTAACCAATGAAAAGTTCTCTAGGGCGGATATCATCACACTTCAGGTGTGTCTCGCCTCATGACCTGCCTGACTGAACCATTCTTTCTGATGACATTGTCAAAATATTCTTAAGGATCCTTATAATATCGAGAAGAAAGACCTCTCAAGGTTTGATCATTTGAAAAAGAACCTCAAGGTCCCGAATGAAGGCAAGTCGTCTCACCCAGGCTCCTATTGCGTACACCTGTGTCTCACCTCGCTCTGTTCCTTGCCATATAAAATTGCATAGAAATCGAGGCTATGAGGAAAGACCCGATGAGAGGAATGAACTTGGCAGCTGCTGGAAGCACGGTATCCACCGTATTAAAGCAACTCGCCAAAGATAACGATTCTGCCGCATCAACATCACTAATCATCACAGCGGGTGAAAAACAAGGACTCGTAGCGGAATCATCATTATCTTCATCCAAAGGACTCACCCCATACAATGCCAGTGTCTTCTCGAAAGGGAAAACTGCCGCCAGTTTCACCAGTACCAGTCTGACACCAGCGACCAAAACTGAAGTTGAAATTATTGATGAGGTATCTCCCTAATATTTCCTTCATTCGATTTTTTATTGATCGATATTCATATTTTTGTGCAACCAGGAAGATTTTATGTTTTCGCACATTAAAGAGAAGGGATATGTCAAAATTTCCACCAACTTGGGTGATCTCAACGTGGAACTGTATTGTGATAGGGTAAGCTATCACTCCATTAGCATTCTTTTTGATTTTGAGCACGCAGATTGTTGACTCTTGCGATGATTTACACCTATAGGCTCCCCGTACGTCTTACAATTTTTTCATGCTGGCTCGCAAAGGCTACTATGATAATACGGAGTTTCATCGGCTCATACCGGGTTTCATGATTCAGGTTAGCCCTCGTCCTCTCTAGCACCAACAGTTAACCTTTCAGCCTTGAAATGCAAGTCACTAAATCAAAATCTGTATCCCAAACGAATCGACAGGGTGGTGATCCCACTGGGACTGGAAAGGGCGGGGAGAGCTACTGGGGGAAGCCTTTTGGAGGTATGATATGGGCTGTCGAAAACAAAATCGCAGAGTTTTTTTTGGAAAGTTTAACTTTTACTTCATCTTACCCTCACTGCAGATGAATTTCATCTGCGAAACGCCTACAAACACACCGGTAGAGGGATGCTCAGTATGGCGAATCATGGGAAAGACACCAACGGGTAAGTTGAACCAAATTTTCCTCAAGCGGGACGACTAGCTAACTCAAGTCCCTTCCGCAGATCACAATTCTTTATTACGTTCCGTGAAACGCCACATCTGAACAATAAGCACACAGTTTTTGGAAGGGTGGTTGGGGGCGATAGCGTGCTAGGAAAATTAGAATCGGTTCCTATTGATCAGTTAACCGACAAACCGCTGAAACCACTGAGGATAAAGAGCGTGTTAATATTTGATGATCCTTTTGAGAAGTATAAGGAACGGCTCAGCAAGCGGCTCCAGAAAGAAAGGAGTCAAATCGAGGCGCTTGAAGGTAAGTTGAAGCAGAAGCAAGAGAGGGAGAAGGATCGGATTACCTGGTTTGGTACCAACTTGAGCGATGCTGCCAAGAAGGAGCAGACGGTCAAGTCCTCCACCGTGGGCAAATACTTGAACCAGAGTGGCAGCTCGAACGACTCACAGAAGCGCTCTTTTGAGCCAGCTGAAGAGATCGGGGTCAAACAGGGTGCCAAGCGTCGGAAGGGTTTTGGAGACCTCTCCGGTTGGTGAAAGGTTATTCTTCAAACTTGTTCTCATCTTGTATCTCTGCCCACAAGTGCTTGTTAAAAAATTTCTATCATCTCAACTTTGGGTCGATGAAGAGTGTTGCTTAACATGGGACTTCGTCCGTAGCAGTGGCAGTCTCAGTGGCCAAGATTCCCGACCGTTTCCACTCTTGCGCACTTCCTGCAGAAGATGGAACTCGCTATTCCATCCAACTCGGTCAAAGGTAAATAACTTGTCACTGAACTGTGTAGCAAACCAACAGTCTCATTCATCCCACTGAATCCCATCAGAGTTCACCGCCATCCTCAAGTCATTCAAGTCATTCGCCGACTTCATCCACGTCCATCCCTTGCCAACCAGACTCAAGTTCTCCGCCGTCTCCCCAACACGCTCCACCTATGCCGTCGCCATCTTCGAACGCTCCTTCTTCCATTCCTATCTCCTCTCAAACCCTACCCTCGGCCTCATCGAAGTCGCCCTCAAGGTCTGTCTGTCTCGAGCTAGTCAAAACTGTCCAGCCAACACTCACCTTGCACATGTGTAGCCATTCCACAAGATCTTCGCCCAATCTAACCTCATAGCCCCTCTCGACTCGTGCAAGATAACCATCGATCTCGACGACTCGAACGAGCCGTTATCCAATCCCAGGCGACCATCGGGCCTCAATCCAGGCGGACAGACAGGAGGGGCACATCGACTCAACCATCGACTCACCATCAAGCTCAAGTCCACCGTCGGCATCCTACGCTCCTTCTCCCTCCCATACGCTGCCTCGCGCACCCTCAACCCCACCGACCTCCGTGCCAATAACAGCCCTAATCGCTGGGTCTGTCTCTCTAGCAACCTCAAACAATGGCTCGACCACTTCATCACCAATCCTAATATCACTCAGAACCTCGTCGGCGCACTCGATGGCATCGAGGATATCTGCTTCTGCTACCTTCCCGATCGTCAGATCGTCCTCAAAACCGTCAACCTAGCCGACGATTCTAATCAAAACGCGATTGTCCCCAGGAGTAAGCAACATGATGATGATGCATGACAAAATGAGTACTTATCTTATCCTGCGGAATCATTATGAATAGAGCAAGACATATTCACGAAAGGCGTGCGTCAGTTATCGACGAGTCTGACGGTGAGTTGGGCAGACTTTGAGAAGTTCGAAGTGGAAGGGGCAAGGGGGACGATCATGACGACGATGTCTCAGAAGGAGGTGCGGTCGATATTTGAATTGGGGAATGTGATGGGGAGTGCCGTGGATGCGGGGTTCTCGGAGGGTGGACGGCCGGTATATTTCTCGCTGTTGAACCCGGAGGGTTCAGTGGGTCTGGAGTTCGTGCTGGCCAGTACCCATGGCGAGCAGCTAGGCCCGTCGAATGATGCTGCCGGACCTCGCCCACCTGAACGTCCTGGCCTCCCACCCCAAAAGCCACGTCCCGTCACGCCTGCCAGCAGTCGCGTCGACTCCTCCTCCGCTCGCTCCAGCCNTTTTTTCATGTTGGACTGATTGAATTTGTTGATTTTCTGATTGATTGGTGTCTTTATGGGGCTCATGGTGTTTCTCAGCAAGTTCTTGGTGGCTTGGGGATCTCTTGTCAGGGCTCTCATGGTGGCTAGGGTGGCTGGGGTCTTTACTAGCAGTATCAATTCCTTTTTCTTCTTTTTCTGAGTTTTTTTGGGAGATTTTTGATGAAGTCTTGAGTGAGTTTGAGGATCATTGCGTTGATGGTGGCTTCTTCTTGGGGGTCTTGTGGGGTTTGGGGACTCATTGGGGTAGATTTGGGTTCAGGGGTTGTGGTGGTTTGATTGATTTGGGAGGCAATTTGAGGGTTCTCAGGCATGGGGGAGCTCATCTGTTTTTGGGACATTTTGGAAAGGTTGGGTTGGGTGGATTGGTGAGTTGGGAGGGTTAGGAGGGTTTCTTTGTGGGTTTGGGTGGTTTTTGGGGAGGGATGGGTGGTTTTTTGGGGAGGACTGGGTGGTTAAGAGGCTCTGGAGGGGTTTTGGGGGCCTGTTGGTGCTTTTGAGTGGTTTAGGGGGGTTGTTGATTGTAGGTTTGTGGGGTTTGGTGGCTTTCTGTGGTGATGTGGTGAGTTTTGGAGGTTGAAAAAAAATTGTATGGGAGTCAATGCAAGTTCCCATGCAAACATAATTTTGCATTGCACGACTCCCGTGTGGGAATATTTCTATTTTTTTCTTCTTACGCAGCATCCGACTCCCTGGAGAAATGACTCCCAAAATGGAGGTCTGGGAGTTGGACCCCCAATCTTTGGGAGTTGCTTCTCCAAGCCCCCTGATAGATACACCAGGCTTGGTTTCTCTTGTCAAATGTCTCAGAAAATGTCTTGTGCTATTTTTGATTAAATTAAACCAAGAACTTTGGCCAAGTCCAAACATATTGGTGGGCAGCAAGTACAAATTGCCAATGCAGAAGCAAGACTTGCCATGCCAGAAAAAGTTAGATTCAAACAGTTTTTTTTCCTCTGCTTATTTCCCTTGAAACCATGACGTCTTGTTTGTCTTGCTTTTTTCATAATTTCCTTATTTCATTTCTAATTTTTAGACTTTTCAAAATAAGCATTGTCGGCTTTTCCATCCTGAGGAAATATAGGAATTTTTTATTACGCTGGGCGCGGCCAAACGGAGCGGTCTTGCCGCCTGTGGTCCCGGAAGGCCTCCCCGAGATGCGCGCCGCAGGTCCTTCCCTGCTGCGGGCACTCCATCGACCTCTGTCCTTCCTCAGCTGCGGCCCTGCAAGAACTTCCTAACGAAAAGAAACCTCGACAAGATGAAAGAGAAAACTACAAACAAGAAGCCCGGAAAACCATCCGATTCAATCCTTCCTGGTCCGCTCGTAAATATTCCTGTCATTGACAATGAGCTGGATAATCTTTTCAAGTCCAAAGTATGTCTTTCTCTACCTTAAGCCTGGACCTCTACCTGACCTTCAATTCTGGACTTGAGCAGGCTTTTCTGCCGTTGAACGCAATCCCAGTAGCAGATAAGGGGGTCGAAGAGACATCTGAAGCACCAGAAATCGCCGCCCCTGAGTCCTCTCCCAATGTTGGCCGCAACGGGGCTTCGGCAGACAAGAAGAACGGCAAGCTACCTCGGAAAACGCCAAAGAAAAGCAGTTCCAAGACGAAAAAAATGGACGATCCTCAAAGCTCGCAATTGGAGGTGTCGTACGAAACCAAGCGGGCCATCGAGCGGGCCAAATTGTTTGCACAGCAGCTCAAGCAGGAAGCTGACACTTCTACTCGTCCCCCGAAACAACCACATGAAAAGCCGTGCCATCCCAGCGGTTCTCCTTCCTCAGATCAAGCCAGTTCTGACGATCTTTTACAGAGCTCTGAAAATTTTTCTCACCACTCCGATATGGACAATACACATGATTCCGACGGCCCGCTCGTCCATGAAACTGTGCTCGCTCGCAAAACTTGCTCTACTTCCTCTCACTCAAATCCCCAGGCTCAAAAGCTTTCAAAGACCTCTCCCAACGAATCCCCGGAACAAAAAAACGCTCGCACAGTCTTTGTCGGAAACGTGCACATCGATTGCGTTAAGAATAAGGTCAGCATTTTTTTCCTATCGCAAATCCGCCCAATGAGAAGAAAAATATGTCCCTAATCCCCTATTGTAATTTTAAGTCAGCAGGCCGGGCCTTGTTGGAACATCTTTTAAACCCATTGAAGGAGGAAGCTGCGTTGGGTACACAGAGCCGGATTGAATCGATACGGTATCGAGGGATACCATTAGCGACGCCGATAGGGACTGAGCCGGCGAAATCTCAGCATGGGGCCCAGCGATCGAAGGCCTGGAAAGAAGCGCAGGCCGCCTCGCGGCCTTCATTCGACGATGTGACTGGAGGGAGTGCCGGTCGTCGAGGGGCCAAGCCACTGGAGTCGAGTGAAACAAGCGCGCCGCCGGTCAAGTTCTTGACGGGTGGTCAGAAGCGGATGATCGGATATGTCACGGGCGACTTGCATCCCGAAGCCAAATCATGTCTTGCATACGTCGTCATTGCTCCTCCTCCACCAGGAGACCCTTCTCCAGGATCGTGGGCTCTCACGGGCGCCGATTTAGCCAAACTGATTGCCACCAAGGCTGACGGAACCAGCTTTATGGAGCGCGTCATTCGGTGCGACATCGCCTCTCAATCTCTCACCAAGAGCTCCACCAACTCGAGCTATTCCATCGATCTCAAAGAACAACGTCGCACCTTGTTCATCGGCGGATTGGACTTTGTCGAAGAAGAAGACTCGATCCGCAAGGCTGTCGAGAGTCGGTTGGTGAAGGAGAAGAAGGGCTTGCCGGACGGCGCTCCTACTTGGGTCGAGAGAGTCCGTGTTGTCAGGGACAAAGCTACCTCGCTCACCAAAGGTTTTGCATATGTTTTGTTGAGAGTCAGTGTCTTAAATTTGGAAATTGTCTTTGTGCGCCACATTAACGGTTAATTATTTCTTATTATTTTGTTCTTACACTGGAAAGACACAAGATGCAGTGGAGGAAATGTTAGCGTTACCGGAGGGTAGTTTCAAGATAGGTAAACGAAAAGTACGACTGCAAAAGTATCTTTCGGCGGGACAATCATCAGCATTGAAAAGGACCAGAGAGGAGATGACAGGGGCCAAGAAGCCACGCGACAAACGAAGCAAGGTTGATGATCAGGGCGGTTCAGCGACGGGCCCTAAGCGAGCTCGCATCGACCTCCGCAAGGAGATTGAGACGGCATATAAAGGACCCGATCTGTCCCAGGAACTCGCCGGCCTCGATAAGCATCAGCGCAAGCTCATCAAATCTGCTAATCAACTCAGAGTCGAACGTCGTATGCTCAAAAAGCAGAACCTACTCAAACAAAAAATCTTGGCCTCTCGCCATCAAAAACATGGAAAAAATACCGAGTTTCTAAACCAACTTAAACCTTTCAAATCTGCTATAAATAAACTGGCTAAGAATAACAAGAACAATCCAATCCCTAACAATAATAATAATAATGCTAAGCAAAAGAAAAAGAAGAATGTTACTTCTCTCTCGAAAAAGCGCGCCTCTCCCAATACCTCTCAATCCTAGTTATTCTTTTGTATGTGTTTTATTTCCCCCGTTGAAAATGCATCCATTTCCGATTCTCTTGCGTTTACACTGTTCAGAGGGGTCTCCAGTGTTAGAAACCCTTTCTAGGAGGACCTGGAGACGCCTATGCGTCCCCCACGCCTCTAGTGTATGGGCTTCCAAGTAGCAAGACGCGCCCCTGCATGAAGAGCAAGAAAGGCGGGGAACATCTCAAAGCCCCCCTTGCTCACCAACTAGGCTAACTGTGGTTTTCAACTGATTAAAAGGAATTAATGCCTCTTTTTATTTGTGGTGTCTTTTGTTTTTCTTATCAAGCTTATCAAGTCTGATTAAAGTACTGAACTCAAATTCATCTCTCAGTTGTTTTTATCCAATTATTCTTTATTCATTTCTATTTAACCACGTTTTAAACCATCTTGTATCTAGACTATTTATTCAGCCTACGTTTTTTTGATTTCTTATGCTTAGCTGAACTCTCTTACTGACTACTGATATCTGATTTCATCTTCACACAGAGAATAATGTGTTAGAAGAACTGAAGTTTTTGATCCAAACAAAGGCCAATGTTCTAATTTGCACCAGCTTCAACCTCTATGTTGGTGTTTTTATGAATGAGTTGGTTTCCCATTTAAATAATTAAAACTAACCCCAAATTTTCCCATCCATTTTTGATAGATTAGATCCAATGGGCCAATAGCCTCAATATGTCTCTAATCTCAGTAATCCAGTTTTTCCCTCTTGAGATATAAACATATCCTTTGGCTTGATGTTCAAGATATACTTTTACACTTTTAAATGTGCATAGTGTTGTATGCTTGGGTATACCCAACAAGGGGAAACTCAACCATTTCTTTCAACAAGCAGGAAATCAAGCTTATATAGTTTTGGTGTTGAATAATTATTCAGGATGGATGGAAGCTGGATGAAGTAATGGAGGAGCTATTGAACATGGGAGTGTTTTTTTTTTTTTCTTGATTCAAGTGGTGATCAGATGGAGATTAAGTGTGCTTCATGTGTCCGCTATCAGTGAACCAAGGGTGGATGTTGGACAAGGAGAGGAAAGTTTTGGTGTGGATCATGGGGCAATTGGTCTGAGTGAAGGACCAAGTGAGCTGGGTTTGGGGCTAGGAATATTGCAAGTGGTGGCTATTGAAGGAAGAGATGAGGTATGGTATACTTTCACCTAGCAGAGAAGGAAAAGGTGGTGCAACAACTTCAACCTTTCAAATCTGCAAGATATAAACTGGATATGAATAATCAAAGCAATCTCACCCCAAATGATAATAATAATGGTGGGGAGAAGAAAAATAAAAAAAGAGCTCTCTCTGTACAGAACACGCCTCTCACAATCTCTTCAAGTCCTAGTTTTTTGTTTTATTGTTAGTTGAAACTGCATTGCTCCAGTGAATGTTATTTTTATTTTTCTGATTGAAAATGTATGATTCCAGATGTGAGAAGGGTAAGATGGGTGACATGGTCCAGGCTACGGCGATGGAAGGGTTCTTTTCTTGTCTGTGTTGAGATGTCACAGCAGAAAAGCGCGTGAGATGTGAGAGCGTCGCGTCGAGAGTTGGATGAGCCAAACAGCCACAGGGGAGAGAAAGAGAGCCAGCCATCGCGGAAAGAGAAGAGAATATGGCGAACGAACGAAACACGTACCGGGAGCTGGTAACATGGGGATCGACGTTGGATTTCGAGCCGACGGAGGTATCGCGACGGGCGAAGCAGGTATTCCAGCGGGCAAAGAACAAGTTGTCG
Source organism: Puccinia sorghi (assembly GCA_001263375.1). Taxonomy (NCBI): domain Eukaryota; kingdom Fungi; phylum Basidiomycota; class Pucciniomycetes; order Pucciniales; family Pucciniaceae; genus Puccinia; species Puccinia sorghi. The sequence goes on from LAVV01009457.1 coordinate 19,483, forward strand.
CTGGAACGGGGGCACCAGATTGTGGGGGTAAATGGGAACGATAGGGCCTTGGCGTGTCTCTGTCTCTGTCTAGTCAAGTGCGCCCTTCTCTTCTTCCTTTTCCCTCTTGAGTCAGATGCTGTCGTCTCTCTTCTTGACTCTGACTCTCTGATGAGACCCCATGATGATGAAAATGTCGACCATGTATAGGCTTCCGACCGCCACCTCCACGGCCGATCGGAAGGCCATCGAGACATCCTTGCAACGCACGTCGGGCGTTTCGGCGCGGGTCTTTTCCGGCGGCCTGAAGGAGCTTCCGCGGATCCTCGAAGATGGGCGGGCAGCCACGACGAGCACGTCAGCGTCGACTACCACGACTCCGACTCGGGCGAGACCGGGGACGACGCCGAGTCGCGCCAAGAAAGAGGAGAAGACCCGGTCCTCCGACCACCACCTCCATCACCGTCAGTCTCTCCTCGTCGATGCCAACACCCCCCGTAAACCAACCCTCGACCCCCAAGAACCCCTCCTCTCCCCCTCCCGCAAACGGCCCCACAACCAACTCAACACTCCCATCCAAACCTCTGCCAGTAATCATCACAAGAAAATCCGCTCCACCATCTCCAAGACTCCCCTCCTACTCCCCATCAACAAACCTCCCAAACCCATGTCCATCTTCGCTTCCATCCCCGTCTTTAATCCGAATTCCCCCTCCTCCTCTAACATCAACTTCTCCGATTGGAATTGGAAATCTACTCTCTTTCATAACCATTGGTCCCTCCAACATGTCCAAGATTGGCAGCAATGGAATCAAACCGCTGTCGATAAATCCCTAGTTTGACCCCCCCATTCCCTTTCTTCTCTTGAGCTTTGAGCTCCTCTTATTTAACCTCCTCTTCTGTTTGTCACAACTTCTTTTTTCTTTCTTTCTCTTTTCCTTGTGAAATAAAATCCAGTGTAAATTCAATCGGGCTTGGGTTGTGGGAAGTGTTCCATGATGAGACGGAACCTTGTGGACGAAAACAACCCCACCCTCAAGAAAAAAACACACACAGAAAAACAGACATTTCTGTTTACATCGTGCGTTATAACGTTTACATGCGGGACAAGTTATTATGATCATCTACATCCAAAAATAAGAAAAAAGGAAGAAGAGAGAGCGGGGGGGGGGGGTG
>LAVV01009457.1:21101-33616 GCA_001263375.1 Puccinia sorghi
GGGGATGTATATAACATGCAAGAGAAACGAGCCACAACAACGCTAGCGATTAAGATGACAAAAGAGGAGCCGCAAGAGATCAAGGAAGGGTTTAGATTGTAAAAAACGGGTTTTCAGGTTGTTGTTGGTGTTGCTGCTGCTGTTGAGAGGCGGTAGAGTTGATCATGAATGGGTTGGAGGGTCCAGCTGTTGCGCCAGTTTTCTGTGCGGCTAATCGATTGGATGGGTGGAAGGGAGAACCTCTGCAAACCGATTCAAGGGAAAGGATTAGAGTTGGTTATTCAGAGTAAAAAGACATGACCAATCATCGACATACACAGGGACCCTCATTGTGCCTTCATTACCGAAGGTATCAACGCCACCACCGGAAGCGAGTAAAGCCGCCAGTTTTGCATGTTGGCCGTCATCTTTGGGCGGCGCAGATGGCATCTTCTCGGGGCTCGGCCGACGGAACGCTTCGGCGTTAGAGGCAGTTTGGGCGGGCAGGGGGGGTGGACGGGCGGAAGAGCTGCTGGTAAGACTGGCATAATCGTTGAAGTTGAATGACGTGGGTGGGGCGGAGGGCGCGCGTGATGGTAGACTCTGCGTCATCGACGCCGTCTGGTGCATCATCGGACTCGGCTGCGAGAATTGCGCAAACGGGTTGTTCGAGCCATACGACGTCATCTGTGGCTGGATCGGCTGCACTGATGTGTGCTGCGCCATTATCATCTGTTGCTGTTGTTGCATCAGCATCTGTTGTTGTTGTTGCTGCATCATTGCTGCCTCGAAGCGAGCTTGTTCTTCCATGGCCTTTTGTGTTTCCCAAATGGGACACACCATCATGTCAGTCACAAAATTGGAAAATCATCCAAGAATCGAAGCTCACCAGCTGTTGCTGTTGGGCTTGCATTTGTTGTTGTCGCATGAACTCTTCTTGCTGTTGGGCATAGGGATTGAACGAAGCAAATTGAGGCTGATAACCTGTTTGCTGGATCGGAATGGAAGTATCGATCAAGTCCATATGGCCGGCGTTGTTGTTGTGTCTTTGATCGATGTGAGAGCCCAGGGCAAGATAAATGAATCAGGAGACTGATTACTGGGGATGCCAAATGGTAGTCTTACAGTTCATAACCATCGTCAAATAAGGCTTGTGCGTTGGGGTCGGACTGATTCTGGAGTCTCTTAGCTTCCTCTTCGCGACTGAGCCGCATGGCCTCTTCAAGTTCGGGGTCGGTCGGCACCTTCTTATTCCGTTCAGCCTCTTGAGCGGCGGTGAGTTTGGAAAGTTCAAGGGCACGTTGAAGTTCTGAGTCTTCCCTTTAAAAAGCAAAGCAGAAGAAGGGGGTTAGGATGTTACCAGATTCCCAAATCAAAACGTCATAAAGTTTTACATGTTAGGCTGGCGGCTGGGCGGTACGCTCCTGGCTCGGCGGGGCATATCGTTATCGTCCAGGCTATTCCGCCGACCAACCATTCGATCACGCATATGAGCCCTGGTTCGCCTTTCTTCTCGCAAGCGCGATTCGTCCGATAGGAGATTGGATATGTCTTTGGCCTTCTGTCGGACTATCCAAACAGCAGCTTTTTTGTGAGCTTGGAATGGATGAAGATCGGGGGTTGTTGTGACAGATCAGATCAGAAACTGACTTGCCATTAGCGCCTTGATCTTTCCCATATTCATCGATATACTGAAATTCTTTGAGGGTTTTGATGATGTATACGTTTTCACTAAATAGGTTTAATACGTGTCAGAGATCAACTTGACAGCTGACGAATGAAGCAGGCTGCTGACCGGAAATAAAGGACCACATTTTCGGAGCCAGCATGGAGAAGATAATCGAGTAGGGTTAGTGCTTTGAAGACATGCCTCCAATTTTTTCCCTTATCGTTCAGTCTTTTGTCCAACATTTCCATGATTTCGATAAAGTCTTGTTGGTTAAACGTCAGAGTGGCGATTTCATTCATCTTTAGGGGAAGGTGTTTTTTTTTTTGGAGATGGAGAGAAGTAAGTATCGTATGGAGTGGGATATGAGCAAGCTGGGATGGTGGTAGTGACCTGAGTTCCAGATGGTCCCCAGGGGTCGTTGGAAGTGGCGGTTCTGACTTTAGATTGAGTGTCGGAGTAACCCTTTGTGCTGCAGTAGATGAGGATAGGTGAGTGAGTGAGAGGGAGGAAGGATGTATTTGATTTTGGTAGACTTACTAGTTCTTTGCGACTCTGAGGGCATGTTTCCCCATGTTTCCGATGCCAGACATGATGACTGATGACTGATGACTGATGCTGTTGATGGTTGAGGGTGGTTGTTGATGGTCAACAGGATCGGCCGGGGGCGAGCAGGGCAGAAGGTTTGGTGTGACTCACCACCTCCACGGGGATCTCCCCCCGTTTGAGTCGGGTAACAGCGCATTAAAAAAATAAAATAAAAAAAATAAAAAAGAGACTGCTACAAACACCAAAATGATGGTCAGACTGCTTCGATCAAATGCAAGACCTTTCGCAAACTCACTTTACTCTCCATCCAAGACACCCCAACCGCATTTTTCACCTTCCAACACTCCGAATCAATGGCCGCCTCTGACTCGACGAAAATTCAGCTCCACCTCAGATGGTATGACCATGCCCTCTTCCCCTGCCTCCTTGGATATTGAAATTTACTATAATCAGTCCATAATCACTCCTTTTTATAGTCCAATTTCTACCCACCACCGCTGCTCTTGACCGACATCCACGCGCCCGAAGGTTACCAGCATACGAGCCACCGCCACCCTTCCCAGAGCCAGGGGACACCGCGGCCCAGTTAGCGTACCGAGACCCAACGATCAGTGTACCGCCACTAGAAGAGCCCCTACTGGACTACATGATTGGCCTATTGATGCGCCAAGGGAAACGCACCATCGCCCAGAAACATGTCATCAACCTGCTGGCCCAATTACGATTGATCACGGGCCAGGAACCATTCCCATTACTAGCTAAGGCTATCCAACTTGCCTCACCCATCGTGGTGACCCGTAACGAACAAAAACGTATCAAGGTCACCACCGTCCCAGTCCCACTCAGTGAAACTCAACGCGCTAGAAAAGCTATTCTCTGGATCGTCAAACATAGTGAACGTCGTCCAGGTAAAAAATTCGGTGAACGACTCGCTATGGAAGTCATCGCCGTGCTGAATGGTGTAAGATTTCGCTCTAACCAACTTCTATATATATATATATATCTATATCTATCTATATATAATCACCCTATCAATTTACTACTATTTGCTCCTTTATTAGAACTCAGAAGTCCTCAAACTCAAAGCAGAACAGCACAGACTGGCCTATGTCAACCGAGCAAACCTTCGTACAAGAGCCACACGAGCTTGAAAAAATTATACCCCAATTCAAATTTATACATACATGCAATCCACATCTCTTCTTCAGATAGAAATCGTCTTGTTCGACTGGCTTATTGGGAGAAGTGGCAAGAGTAGCACAGTGTTTTCTCATCATCATGGACTCGATTTCTGGTGGAGAGTGCGTCTGGTGAAACTGGGAGACCGTCAACGCAACTTACTATATCGGGATTACATCACCAGGGCTGTCAAATGACGGAGAGAAATCCTCTTGGGTCGTCATCTTTCCTAATCACAACAACTTTTCAAAAAAATCCGGCTTTGATCCTAACTAGTCTGCTCTCTCATCTCTTAAGATCCTGGAGGAATATGTACCTCGGCTTCCATCTTACCCAAACATGTCTGAAAAAAAAAACCATTTCCAGTACCCCAGGGTTTTTTTTTTTGCAACGATTCTTCTCAACACTATTATGTCCCTGATTTGGATAAGAAGTGGACAGCTGGCAGTGATCTTACTTCCTGTGGATGGGATTATATGCAGTAGATTTCAAGCTCTCTGCTCCTCCTCTTGAGCCTGTTGTGATGCCAGTGACTGCCTCAGCAATCAAGGTGTAGAAGCTGCATCCGGCCCCGGGGGGGCTGCCACATGCCGTGACGAAGCTATCGCTGTGAGCATCAGACCAAGATGCATGAGGATGAGAGGGAGAGAGAAAGAGACTCCCAACCCCAACATCTTAGATGTTCACAGACTGGAGGGGGGAAGAGAAAGAAGGTATGGGCCAGACTCACCTTGTTCTTGGTTGATTTGATTTGCTCCACCATCACATTACACTACACAGTAAAAACAAATCATCACCAGTGGCGTGCATGCTCTTCAGAAACACCCCAGGTGATGATGGTATACAGGAAGGAAAAAGAAAATGATGGATTTTTCAGCAGGTTGGGAGATTTTTGCACAAGTTCAGGCGAGACGGTCCTTTTTTTTTATTGAGGATGAGACAACTCAAGAGTTCATGTCTGCCATTGATTGCTGGCTCAACGCCTCTCAAAAGATGTCGGTCAATCATGCCGTGTTGGACCCTTCTTCTCCTTGGACAACGTTGTGTCAAATCATATATTTCTGAGTTTCAGAAAGGCACCCATGAAAAAAAGGCTCATTATTGGTGGATTGTTGAGAGCACTTTTTTTTTATTCTTGGCTTGGGCAGGAAATGACATTCTTGGAAGAAAAACTGATCTGTATTTCTTTTTCTTTTTTTTTTCCAGCAAGAAAGGTCATTGATAAAAAAAAAATGAATGAGTGATTGCACTCAGAGTAGATGACTTATTGTGCCTATGTATTTTTTTTTTTAAAAAAAAAAAATGAGCTGAGCCCTGTGTAATGCAAGCGCAGAATTTTAATTAAGAAGACTGACCGAGAAATTGAAGAACTAGACGGAATTACACAGCTAGAATTGGGGAATAGGTTCTGTGTAACACTTTCAGTCAGTCACCATCCAACATCTGGATGTGTTATTAATTCTATAGAAACTGAGATACTCAAAAGACGTGTAAGATCAGCTTTCAGGAGAAAACCAGGTTATGCAAGCTCAAGGATCAGAGTGATGCTCACACCTCCTGACTGAGAATACCACCACCTCCTCAGCCTCTTTATCCACTCTCCACCCGCTCCTTACAATCCCCAAATCAAGAAATGCAATTTCAAATGCTCCATACTCAAACATTGACTGCTTCTTCATTGATTAACAACCAGCAATATTAAAGGATACCATGATCAGAAATTCATTTCTTGAATTAAATAGATTCCAAACCAGCACTATGTCTTCTCACAGTTTCTGGAGAACGGACAAAGAACATTTCATTTCATAGCTGGGACTATCCCAGTTTGGCTTTGAGGTAGGCTTCAAAGTCTTGATACATGCAGAAATCAGCCTACTATTTTTTCATCTTGGAAAGCTATAAGGCTCCTCTATAACTTCTTCTTGAGATAATTAGTAAGCCAGGAAGGGAATGTCAGAAAACTCCACCAAGTAACGATGGAAACTGCCATTATTTGTGATTTGACTTTCACATGGCATACATTTACCGTGCCATCGGATATGTAAAAAAACTCTAGTGAGATTTGATATGTGTGACCTTACCCGCAGACATTTTGAGCCAAAAAAAAAAATAACGATAAAAATGAAAATCTGCTTCAGCTGGTTCATTTATTGGGGGTCTGGGGATTTTGAAAAGTTGGGAGTGAGTCCCGATTCTATGCAAGAGGGAATTTCCTCCTGAAAAAAGAACATGAAAGAAGATAATGCTAGAAATTGGAGGCAAGCTGAAGGGAACAAGTAGGACAAGATGATGATTTTCCGAGGGTGAAGAGGAAAAGATTGACGAGTGTACCAGAGAGACTCATTGATCAATATTGAAAAAAAAAGGAAGCGAGCATAGCCACTGTCCCGGCGTGCTCGACATGAGCTCCAACACTACGGCCTGCCCTTGTGACAAAAGAACACGACCCGCTGGAGAAACTTCCTGCCAGCCACGTCAAGGACTTGCTGGGACTCGAGGCTGGGCGGAAGCCAGCCCCGTGTCTCTCCTCCAGCACGGCCATCGACCCCGAAGCCTCCGCGGGACCGCATGTTATATTTCGTCTTATCATACCCCGAACCAACCCCCGACTAACCTTCTTCCAACCACCTTCATCTCCCATCGGCATTCGCCATTATCAAGTCGTTCATCAAGCCTCTTCTACCGCCTCCTCTAATGCCCGCTGGATCTAAGCTTGGTGAATATCCAAAAGAAAAAGGTGCTCCTTCTTTAGCTGTCTCCGATGCGTATTTAGATGTGGGGTATCGAAGCCCATCAATTCAAGATATCTTGCTATATGCGTACAACAGAGTCGGGGCCTCGTGTATCAAATTAGTCCTGTTTTCTGTGTTGGGTGTCTCGCTAGGGGACAAGATCGGGGCGAGGAGGCGATAGGCTATGCGCCAAACCATCATGAAGCGCGGTCGGAAGGATGACCACGCGGAAGAGGGTTATACCTCGCTAAATCTAGAGAACTCAGATAATTAGGCCTGCTTGGGTAGTAGTGCACTGCTCGAGGAATGGATTCGGTAAATCATAATATATTATATTTCAAGCAGAATCTTTAAGCACAAATGTGGAGACAACACTGTAGGTCGTTGTAGTCAAAAAAAGAAAATATTAATTGGAAAGTGATGGAAAGAGTCTAGAAAAACACGTTGGTTGATGTGTGCAAGTGGTGGATCAATATCATTCCTTGTTTCTTGCTTAAAAGATGAGGAGGAAACTTACAAGAATAGTTTAAGCTCCTCGAGCTCGGGTTCGTCTGCCATCCGCGTACGGTTCCATCCGGTCCTGTCGCCTCTCCGAGCGTGATGGGCCAGTCTGGGGGGTGGCGGCAGGGGTTGGGAGCGGTGGGGCAGCTGCCCTCCTGGCTAAAACGCCTTGGGCACGTCCGCTGGGTGTGGGAGGGGAGCCACGGCTTCTCAACGGTCTTGAGTCGTTGAGGCGAATCAGGGTGTAGACTCTTGGGTGGCTAGGGCCTCGAGGATGTATCAAGGGAAGTGACAGATTCCGAGACTGTAAGTCTTGGAGAGCTGCCTTCTTGGCAGCCGGTGCGATGAAGGGAAGCCTTGGAAGTTGCAGCTTCCGATCAAGCAGCAGAGGATTGCGCGATGCGTCCACAGGAGGGACTCGAGGGCGTCCGTTGGCAGCAGCTCCTTGCTGGTGTGCAGGAGTTTGTCGCTCGTCGGGTTGAGGTCCTCGACGATCGGCACGGTGTTTGCGTTTACGGCGAGAGCCTGACTCTTGGGGTTCCACATCAGGAGACGCGCCTCCGGCCAGAAACATTGGCAAAAACATGTCTGCATTCATTGGATTTGGGTTGTTAGCTATCGGTCTAGGACTATTGGACGAGTTCAAGTGGTTTGAGGTACTGACCCAGCAGTTTTTGTTTTCCTGGATCCATTGCAACGGATTGAGCTTGATTTGAGAAGCTGTGGCTACTAACGATCCGAGGTGGAGCAGATAAAAGAGAATCAGGCGGATGGAGTGAGATAATGATCTTTGTGGAAGCAGTGGAAAAGCCGGGAAGTGGTGGGAGAAGGGGTGTCTGGGGGTGGACTAGAAGTCCTATGGTAGGGGCAGCTTACCTGGGAGGGTTGGCGATTAGATGAGAGGGAAAAGGAAGTGGAGAGGCAGTAGTTGGGAGGGAGAGGGTGTTGGGCCACTTGGGAGGCACCAGGATCCCCTTATATATGGCAAGCTGGTGTGCTGAGCCGAACGCGTCAAGGCAGCACTGTTGTTGCTGCTAGGAGACTCCGCCAATAGCAGCAGCTGAACAGTCACGGGGCGATCCAATGTGTATGGAGGATTGCGGATTGCAGCAACTAAGAACTTGGACAAAGGGAATTGCTGAGACAAGGACGCAGCCGCGTTGACTCCCAACTTTTCTGTTGGGTCTTTGTTCGGTGCATTTCATTCAGGTAGTTTGTGCTGCTCAGCAAATGGGGGTCACGCCACAATATCTGATCAACAATTGAACACTTCAACAAAGGGAAGTCGAGGAGCTTCTTGTTGCAAAGAATCATATCAACACTTGAAAGAGCCCGTCCTGAGCCAGCCGGTCAGGAGGCTCATTGGGATTGTTGCCGCCACGAAGCTTGTGACTTGAAGGCTAGTAGCAGCTAGAATTACGGTGAAGAGCCACGCCCTGTGATCTTTACAAGAAAGAAGTTCAGTAGAGGATCCAACACCGTATCGATTACCTGTGCCTCAACAAAGCCCTTCTTATCTACCGCACAGCAAGGAGGTGTAATGAGTGACTAGGCCAAATGATCTTTGCATCCCCAGATGATCAATGTTTCACCAACCTCCTCTCCTTGTATGCCTTGCACTGAGCTGGCTGAGAAACATTCTCGAGACGTGTAACGACGTCAATCAAATTGTTCTTCTAACCACCAGATCCTCTGGCACTTCTATTATTCACGCCAGAAGCATCTTCTTCAGAGTTGAACCGGCATTCAGTTCACCGAGTGAATCAAGTAGAAATCTTTCCGGGTTCTAGCTGCTTTTCAGAGATGGAAGCTTCAGCCCCATCTAGCGTTGAGCCTCAGTGATTCACTATTTTTTAAGACTTATGGGAACAGCCCTCAAGTCATGACTGGAATGATTCCTCTTCATTAGATCACAGATTACCCAACGATCACTTCTGGGAGAGACCAGCATCATCAGCAAACGATTATTTGCTGCCAAAACCAGTGATCTTTGCTATGACAGACCTTTTCTTGCGCTTGCGCAAGTAGAGAACAAGTATCATTTTCTACCAATCCTCTGCTAATTCATGTTCTACATCACAGTGTATCAGGTTAGTATTCAGATGCCTACCTTTAGTGTAATACGTCTAGCGCTCGACCCATGTGCGCTAACTGGAAAGAACAGGCCCACTCAAACGAAGGAATGAGAAGCCTTTCCTTGAAGTACTTCTCCACCCCGTTTCTTCAACACTAATGAAATCTAATTCTTCTACTAAACACCAGCAATTCATCTCCTCAAAATATCCTCTTTTTTCAGCTTGATTGCTGGAGCACTTGACAATCTTCTTATCCATATTAATCCCTCTCTCTGCACTGTTCAATTTATAACCCAAGCCATTTTATGACACAACCATCCTTGCCAAAAATTGAATTGATCCCCATCACACAGTTTGGACCAATGTCTTCTGTAAGCCATTTCAATCTAAAGTTCACATATATTATTTGTCGCATGGATTAAAGACCATGTAAAGGACTATTAAAAGCAGTGATGTTGTTTTGTTACTGATTGATAGATCCAAAGAGAGATAAAGAAACAGTGGAAATAAAGAAGCAGAGGTGTCAGCACTGTAATTCCAAGACAACTTCCATTTCCTAGAGAATGGTTGGTTCATAAATTCCCACATTTGGGAACTGAAGCATGCTCCAAATAGTGAGAGTCATGCATTGCAGGTCACACCACATCAGCAACCTGGTGCTTCTGCAGTCACTTGGAGCTGCTTGCATCTTGACAGCTTTGGAATATCCACTTCAAAAAAAAACTTGCTCAACTGCCTGCAGTTGACATGCAGAAAGTCCAACAAAGCTTCTGGTGTTACTGCCAACTTTCTCCAAGAGTTATTCAACCAAGCTTTGATGCACAGTCACTGTGCAGACTGCACAGTGACTGTGCCAACAAATCTACACATGTAAACAGGTGGAGTTTGGATGGAAGCTTGGCTGGAGCATTCTGCATGTTAACTGCAGGCAGTTGAGCAAGTTTTTTTTGCAGTGATATATGTAGGTGTGAATAGAGATGGCAAGATGCAGCTTCAATGTCACTGAGGGAAAATCAATTGGTGAGTGCATATGCAATTTTAAACCACATTTTCATTCCAGGCATCTAAACATTGGCTCCACCTGGGGATGTAAGTGTAAAGCCACTGCTATTCATCATGATATAGGGAACATAAGAAAATTTGAGATCTGGCTGCCATCTATATACCATGATTTCCCATAAATCCATGTGAAGCACATTGTGCAAGATACTCAATTGCATTCTAAACCCACTGGTGCACAACACACCATTTTTGAGTTGGAGAGATGCAATTTTAGGTTCTTTTGATCAGTGAGCTTGAACATGTAACTCCCCTCCACAAGTTGAGCTGCCTTTGGAAGTTAGCTTGGGGCTTTAGTATTGTGTTGTCATGGCACAAAGAGGTACAACTGAACCTGGTGAGATAAAAAGCTACAGTCACCCCTCCCAAGGGCCTTCGATATTCAGATGGGTTCACACATTCCAATAGGTTTGACTCAGGGAGGGAGAGGAATTCTTGAGAGCAATTTACTAACAATTGAATCACTAAGAGTTTGTGTAAATAAACTTTTTCAGATAGAAAAAGGCTATATATGGATTTGACAGAGCTCCTAAGAGGCTGTTTTCTACTTGAAAAAAATGCATTTCAAGGGATTTTACTCAATTTATCTTGATCAGGAAGGGGATATCAATTTTTTCAAGTAAAAAAACCTTGCAGGCTATTTAATTCATGTGGAATAGTTTATGTATGAGAACAAGTCATAAATATCCTTCTTCTGAAATTTTGGACACATGCAGAAATAGCCGTAATCAGGAAAGGTAAACTCAACAAGGGTTATAAACAAACATAATAACAATATATGCCTAGGGCTGGAGAACAAATCAACTATCAATAATAGAGCTTACTGGATTGGGAAAAAGAAACTTGAAATATTTCAAGCAGAATATATTCTACTTGAAATCTTTCAAGTTTTTTTTCAAGCAAGTTTCAATTATAAATTTGAATCATCAATATGATGGAGCAGGTCCTCATTGTTTCATTTTATTTGGCATGAAAATGTGAAATTTGATTTCATTCCAAAAATATTTTACAAGTAAAGGATTTTGTTCTTTTTATTATCAAGTTAATAAAGTTACTACAACTGGATATTAATGTGCAAAATGGCAGTCAAGATATGAAATCAATTCACCATGATATATTAGTTTGATTTTGATTTGAGAGAAGGGTTGCAAATGTTGTATGAGAGACGTTCTGAGAAATCACTGGTTTGTCTTCTCCTGGTTTGCTTCATGGTGTTGGGTCTGGGATTCTGAAACCTGAGGCCGGCAGCACAAGAAAAAGTTGCGGGTATTGTTTTATACGCGGATGAAGGTAGCTTGGAATCATCCTGATTTGGATCTTGGATTTGTGAAAATCAATCTGGATCTGTCAATTTCCCCAAGAACACTTACAATGGCTTTGGAAGCGGCCTCATATGTTTGATTAAGTTGAACTTGTTGGAATCCTGCCCTGTGCTGCACTTTGGGGCTTCTTTCCGCTCTGCTCTGTGTATCCTGACAGTGCAAGGCAGAACACAGCTGTGTGAAACTCCTATTCCAAACCTAACTCATTCTCAAGAAACCTAACTGATCTTGCAGTATCATCTTGAAAAACCTAACCAGAAGCTTGATCTTGTCGTATGCTCAGTTTACTCCTTCTTAATCCTTCTCAAATAAGATCTCCAACAACTCACTCCAATCCGCTTCACCGCTTCATCTCACCACTTCACTCAATTTCTAGTCTTTCTCCATCAGCTAAATTGGCTCTCAGCTCTCTTCAGCTTTGCTCAATCTTCAACCAGCACTCAGTGTGAATTCATCATCAACTTGGTGAGAATCACAGATTCATTCCTCGTCTCCTCTCTATATCATCCTGCTCCCATGAATGTATTGACCTTTCTTCTATTTTTTAGTGCCCTGCTCTCTTTGTCTCTCTTTGCTCATCTCAGCTTGTTGTGCTCTCACAAATATTGTGATCTTCAGTGGTATGCTCTCATCTTTCTGTCATCCTTAAATTTTTATATATTTTTATTCTTTCTCTTCATGTCCATCTGATTATTTTCTTCTACAGTGTTCTGGTTCTGTTTGAAATCCATCTTTTTAGACTTGTTAATATGGTGGAAGGTATGTTGTCTATATTCATGAGTTGTCAGAATTCTGACACTGATTTATCTTTATTTCTGCATTATAGGACCATTCAAAGACATTGCCTGTCCTATCTTCTTTGGCCAAAGACTACTTAGCCAGCTCAGCATCATCTTGTGCTTCTGAGTGAATGTTTTCCTCAGCAGCCAATGTCTGCTCCAGTGGTCATGGAAGTTTGAAGCCACAGAAAATTGAGAGGTGTGTGAGTAGTCATATGGGGCTCAAACAGGGGAGTCAAGTAACAGGAAAGTTTGAGAAGGCTCAAAAAATTGACATGAATTATATATACATACTGTTTATCAATTGTCTTCATCTTATTTTTTCTTCAAGTAATTAAAACACTGTTCTCCTTCACTACCATTACTTTGTTAGCTTACTTTTAGCTGTAGTTACACTAACATGTAGTGTTAGCATAGCTGAAGCTACACTACAGGTTAGCATAGCTGATACACAGGCTAAACTACAGATTAGTGTAGCTGATACACAGGCTACGCTACAGTTTAGCATAGCTTTTTTGAATGCTAACACCGCTAACAGGAAATTTGGTTAGCGTTAGTTGTATTTTGGGGGGCTCAACTAATGCTACACTAACACTACATTTTTTTTTTTAAAAATCCTGTAGCGTTAGTTGTCAAAAATTAGCGCCAACAGTAGCTTTATGGTAGCGTAGCTT
>LAVV01009468.1:1651-14155 GCA_001263375.1 Puccinia sorghi
CCTGATAGATACAATTCCAGTTTCTTCTGATATAATATGAGACTTTTTCATCTGACATAATGCCAGATGTGGGAATCTGACACAATCACCTTGGCAGTGAGGGACTCCTTTTCAAGTAAGATTTGTTTTCTTTCTTTCAATATGCTGATCAAATCTTCCAGTTTTTTTTCATTCTTTCTTCTTGTTGAAAGAAGCATGTGGTGCCAGTTTCTTTCCAAGGGGGGATGTTGGTACATGTCCTATACATGTACAGATTCTGTGACTGTGTCACATGTCACAGACATTAATATCAATAGTATTTAAAGATTCCTCAAGCCTACTCTCCAATTGATAATTTTTGCATGGACTCCATAACCCACCAGCAAGTGCAATTTCCAACTATTTTGCTGCTTCTGTTGAACTCATGGAAGATAACCTATACATGCCAGCACCACCTGAAGCCATCTAAGTGGGTGACCAACTAGTCCAGGGGCTCCAGATTCTGAAACACTTGGACAGTCTCAAGAACTCCTCATCCAGTTTTGAAACAACAGATGACAAGGTCACAAGGTAATTGAGCGTCCCCACTCTATTGATGTTCTTCATGATCTAAGAAATTTCATCATTGACATATTCATGGGCTATATGATCATTCAAGCCAATGCTATCAGTTCCTGACTCACACCAATGCTGACAAGAAGAAAAGTTGCCAAAAAACAAGAAGCTCTGCTTGCAAGGCCCACAACTCCACTCAATCTCTTACCCAGCAAGGCAACACACCCAGCAAGATAGAAAAAAATACCAGCCAAGATCTCAAATCAGGGATGATTCCAATCAGAAGCTACAATCCATCACATCACAATTTCCAGCCACTCATTTTTTTTTTCTCGTTTGGTGCTTGTGGCTTGCTTGTGGTATCTAGGAATCATTGCCATGCCTCCTTGTCTGACTGCATGTCTTGTAACTCCTTTGAATGAATTTAGAGCCAAAAATCACATACATTTCCATTAAAGAACAACAGCATACAAGAAATGAATACAAGCAGAAGCAAAAAAAAAACTCATTCCAAATATTCTTGGATATTTTGGAAGGATGATGAAGGAGCAAGAGCCCAACTGAAAAATATCTTCTTTAACATGTTAAGGATGAATATAGTCTAGTGGTTTACACTCTCAAGAGATGCTTCAATATTTTTCAAGGTTACTTTTTCCACTCCTTTGATCTACAAATTGTTTCATTTCCTTGAACTGATGCCACCTGTGGTCAAGGAATGGAGCTTCTGGAGTGCCTTCGATAATTCCATCATGTGAGTGGGGGTCTTCATTCTAAAGTTTTCCTATTGTTTACGCAAGATTTCATCAGCTACTAGTTGCCTGCTGTGACAGGATTTTGCCATGATTCTCCAGCTAGTTATACCCCCCCTTTTTCGACCAGACAAATGTTCTGCGGTCGGGGGCAGCACTAGTGGGAATCCGCTGCCATGTTCACCTAACAGTCAGGTGCTGCTTTTTATCTGTCCGAGACACGAGGCAATATTGCAGCCCTGAGGCCAATTCACCAGATGGCTCTAATTAGAAAGGTGCGGAAGGAGGTGATCCGCTGTCCTTTCTGGCTTTGATCGGGGCGGCTCTTTCGGTGGGCAGAGGAGAGCTTCATGCAGTCTCCTCCATTTCCTGGCGGAGATATTAGAACAGCGTAATGGATAAAGTATCCTCCCCCTCATGGAAGACCGATAAAATAGCATGACCCCAACGTTCAAGATAACAATCAAGAGGGGGCGGGGCAGATCCGTTAAGGATCTTTGTCCGTTGTCGTTATTGGATCCAGGTCATGTCCAAGCAAAGAACGCAATTCCGCAAAGGTGCAGCTGAAATGTGCCAAGCATGATCAAAGGGGAATTGTCACTTGTCTCAGTACCCACCTACGGAAACGAAAAGTGTTCCAATGAAATCCGGTTGGTGCACACCATTATAAGGTGTTGCTGAATGCACCTGCTCGATGGTGGAGTTTGGCTGGAGGGCCAAGCTACCTGACATGTCTGGTCCCCTCATTTTTATGGTGCAAATAATAAACATGTTAGGCAGGCAAGGCGGCGGAATCGGACTTGGTATGGCCACGTCCAAGCTCAAACCGGTGAACATCCAGCGAGTATCGTGATTGGGTACCAGATCTGTTTATTTATTTATTATGTATTATAAAGGCGTCCCAGCTCAGCTTAAGCTATACCTCAGCGGACCTGCTTGCCTCTCACACGCTGGTTGCACTCACTGCAGCTTGACTAGTCTGTGGCGGGCTGCTTCACGGATGATTTGTAGATGAGTGTGTGGTCCAAATTCCGCATCAAGCGTGCGGCGGCACTTGAGCGGTGGATCCCCTTCTATCCTCAACCCAAGATACATGGAGAAATCTGCTCAACAAATCTCCCCGTCCCAACATACCGGTGTCAGTGTGCGCTCTTAGTGCGAATAAAATCGGAGTGACCACCCAAGCACATAAAAATATAGATTTAGTACTTGTTATTTTATTTTTAATGTTTGAGGTGCACTAGCCACCAGATCTTACCAGACTTGAGGGTGCACCAGACACAAGATCTTGCCAGACTCTCAACAAGACTCATACTTTGCTTCATCACGGCGATTGGAGATTTATGTACTCCGTGCCCAGGCCCTCAAAGGGCTGCATGTGCATACTTATATATTACAAACACACCGCTAGTTTCTTGTTTTCTGGATCTTTTTCTTCGTTTTACATATTCTTTACATACATATAGCACCACATCTTTATTTACCACCATTTTTCAAGCTCATTGGACAAACTCACAAACTGACTATCATCACCAATCTACAACTGCACTCCATTCCCTCTTTCGTTTGTTTGCTGCATCTCTGAATATTTACGAGCGCATTCTTTAAGATAAGCGCTGCGCGCCCCATCTCCCTCTTCCCAATCATATATCAATCAACTTATAAATAACGTGCTTTCAACGCAACATACCTATTATCATCCACCAAATTAAGACAGTAACTCTTTTAACCAAATTTATATTTAGATAAACCCAACCAACACACACACAAAGTTGCTTCTTTCTCAAAGGTGGGAATTGATAACTGGTATATTGGATTTTGGTCTCCTATACTCATGACTCCGACTGTATTATTTATTCTGATTCTGATTTGCTTTATGTTTTGACATGTTTTTTTTTTCTGATTGGGATTCAAAAATATAGTACACGCCAGGCGAGTTATACCCGACCGCTTAAACCCTTGCCATCTCATCCGATTCCTCCAGATCTTTCTTGGCGTCGGTCACATTTGGTGAAAATTTCTTATCCACGCCACACGGTTTTCCCTTCGCAGGGTGATCATCAGCTTGATAGTGTGCTTCCAACCTCTGCAGCTCTCGTCTCAGTCTTATGCTGCTGGTGTTGCTCCAAGCCAACTTGCTTGTAACGAGAGAAAAAAGAAACACAAGAGAAAACCGGACTGTTTTTTTCACAACTCTATTACTCAAGCTAGCCTTGCAACCATACATACCTGGCGCCAGCGGAGACTTCTATTCGCTTATTCTTTTGCATATCTCAAGCGTGTGTGTACCCCATTTCTTTTATCGTCAAAAGCTAGTGAGCAACTTTTGATCTCCTGCCGATCCTCGTGGCACATCGTCACATTTTCTGAAATCCAATCACACAGTCGCTAATAGCTTGACTTTGACACTCTCTCCTGATTTGTAGTAGTGTTGAGAGGTGGTGGAAAGAGAGCACCACAAATTGGTAGGTTACCTGAATAATTATCCGCCTTCGCACTTGGTTTGTCTTTCTCGTCCCGAGCAGCTTCTTCTAATTTGAGTTGCGCAAATAGCCGAGAGACTTACCCCACAAGCGAAGTTGTGACCACTGAAAGCCCCCCCCCTCCTTCGTCAGTTCACAAACGCTATCTGGAATCAAAAATCAGGCTGGATAGAATTCTTGTATTTGTGTGCTATCACTTCATTTATTTTTTGGAGAACGCATATAGATAATCTGATTATCTCTTCCAATCACAACCAATTTCTTGCGCCCGCGAATCACCACGCCCTGTTTCACTTACCTTCTCGACGTAAATGGAGTGGATTTGAAGGTGATCGAGGTAGAAGCAATCAATTCCAACCGAAAAGAAAGAGCCGGCCTTAGCTTAAGCTCATTGAAGACTAGCAACTGGCTCGCCAATCGAAGGTTTTTTATTATTAAATTACCTTTCCACACTCAACTGTACGTATGTTTCAGACATTGAGCATTATCATCCTTGGTTGAAGGGAGTTGCAGACTTGAACGGAGCGACATGAGCCATGGCAAATGGGCACAGCAGCTTCCTTGTTCGTTAGCTACGGGCTCTCGTCCCGATTACCAGTCTAACTAATCCTGTGAATTAATCCATTCATACTAAAAAAACAAACAAGTGATCATTGCCGCGTGCGTCTCGAGGCAAACCGACGCAAATTCAGGGACTGTAGCTCTTATCCTATCTTCACCATCGTGCCAAGCTCCCAGATTTGGCCTTTTGGCTATCACATCTCCCAAACGCATGGCTTCCACCAGTCATCCCGGCCAACTCAGAAATAGCACTAGCCCAAGCGTGCTTGCCTTGAACTCGTCTAAAGCGCCTTCGGCGGCAGCAGCCAAACCCAGATTTAGGTCCCGTACTGGTTGCTGGTGTGCTATCGGTTAGGGCTTGAACTTGAAGAAATGCCGCCGCTGATCCGAACAATTGGTTTCTGTTTACATTTCTTTTGATAGGACCTGTCGCCGACGCAAGGTAAAATGCGATGAACGCGGCCGGAACCCGGAGACAGTGGCTTATGGCGGCCCACTTCCAACCAGTTCTGGGTGTAAAAGATGCGAAGACAGTGGCAGACCCTGCCACGGCTACGGTGCTCAAGCTCCACCTAGCCACGTTATCAGTCAATACTCTTCGGGAAATCTCCCCACCGATCCGTCAATCAGCTCCGCGCCGTTTTACTCCTTCTCTTCACATGTTCACGAAACCAGCCATTCGACATCGTATTCACCCGCTCTGGGCAACGTGGAAGCTGTATCATGTCCTGTCCCACAGTCTATGCAATGGTCTCAACACTTGGAGCAGTCCCTCCCGGGAAGCCAGTCCATCAACTGTGGCCTTCGCATTGCGCACAATGCACCGGCCTCCTCGGGACCGAGTTCCACCTCAATTAGGGACCCATCCCTAGCCCCACCACATGCATCAAGCATCCATCAACCATCTGCCGAGCTGCGCCGTTATTCCGTGCCATGTTATCCCACCTGGCAAAGATCATCTCAGCCACGGAATACGGACCAGTATTCCTCCGCAGGACTGGTGGGGAATGGACTCTTTCAATCATCTAACGGCCAGTATGAAAACCTTGAAGCAGAAGTTCATCCACTCACCAGCAGCTCGAGTCTTTCTGAAAGAACTCAAGCTCTTTCCCATCCCAGCGACTGCACCGTTCTACCGACCGATATATATCAAACCTTCAGCTCAAATGATCTTCCATCTCATTATATCCATGACCTTAATGAAACCGAGCCTAAGCCTTTCAGCTTTAATTTTGGACGCGGACGCCCCCATACCTCCAGTGGCGTTTCTTCGTCTTTTGACGATCACCAATCACTCCAGAGCAATCCAAACACCTATCACAGTCCCATCAACCCCAATACTCAAGCTCATGAATCCATCGGGGATTCTGAGCGTCAATATCCTGATCCTCTTCCCATATCATCCACGGCTGTATGCTCGGACGTTGCCCCAAACCTTTGGTCCGAGAAACAATCTGGCCCGGCTTCATTGATTGCTTTCAGACCAATGCCTCCCACAAATAACAACCAATGTGTAATTAGTGCTGCCCAAAACCCACTATTCCCCTCTCAAATCAACGACCCTTTAAATTACCACACCCGCGACGGCTTTCCTAATGTGAGCGCGACTGATATCCCGATATTCCATGATATACCCTATGATATTTTTGCTGGTCATCCTTCAACGCTGCATTCCAAACTTGGGGGCACTGAGGGGCGTGACAGTAATTCGACTGAGGAATCTTCTGAGCAGTCCTTGTATATCTCGCAGATGGATCCATTGGCCGAGATGCTCACGCGCGACGCCCATGAAAACTTGCGCCCAACCTGCTCTTACATCAGATCCTGCGCCCTGCCCGCCCCGACAGAAAGTGAGAAAGACCCGATTCCGCCTAGGAAGGGGTCCTCGTCCTCTTCCTCCTCCTCGCTCTCGACTCAAGAACACACCGTCTCGCCCGTCGCAACTGCTATCCGGCACTCGTCAGTGGAGCTTTAGCACTTCACTTTTCTACTCGATCATCCAAGCTTTGTCTTCGCTGACTACATTTGCTTCAAAACAGGCTTCCCGGAATACCAGACAAGTGGTCATCCAGCTGCTTTCTCCCATCACTTCAAACTCATCATTACGATTTCCAGTCCATCTTGCACCATAATACCTCCGAAAGCCAACCTATTGGTACCTATGAGGACGACAGTCCCACTTCCACCGCCCCGTCTAACATTTCCGGTCCAACTGGAGCCAATTAAAGTAAATAGTTTATTTCTACCTTTCATATGAACTACCCGCACTGTAAACACTCACAGAAAGCTATTTTCTAATTTCTTTTTCTTCGTCCTGTTGCACTCCCCTTTGTTTTCTGGTCTCTTTTCTCCCCATTTCATGCTCTTTTGGGTCCTAGAAAATTAGTGAAAAGTGAGAGTGTATTGCTAGTAAAAGACTCGTTTGAGATACAATGACTTAGAGCTTAATAATGAAATTAAATTAAACTAAGAGCCGTCGTACCCCATTTCTGCTATCTCTCCCTCTGTTCTCAAGCTCGGTCCAAATCACAACCTGCTCCTCGATAGGTGTGACATTTTGAAATTTGAGGTTTAACTTACCTATCACCAACAGTCTATGATATTTATGACAGTTTCAATCCGCGCTACGTGATCCAGGGTCTTCAATTGTGAGAACAAAGAGGGCTTCGCTCCGTTTCTTAATTCTTCCTACCTGTGAAGATTTCATTAGAAGATATTCGAGAGAAATCAGATGTTGAAGGATCATAAAACATATAGCTTCCTTCACCAATTTTTGACCATGCCTGCTCTAATTCCAATTTACCGGCCATTACGTGTGTTCCTTTCAATTCCCAACTTGAGTGTGCCAAGGGCCAGGCAGATCGTATGGCTTGATCATGCTATCTTTCATTTATAATAAACTCATCTGTCCCTCTTTTGCATCGATTTTGTTCACTATAATTTCAATCTGCCTATTTTCGCAATATATACCAGCAACAGAGCAGCTCTGAGACTTCATAACTGCATAATTAAATTGCGCTATAATTTCTTGTAAGTTTATTTACAGCAAAATTCATATAACTCTTCTACTCTAGGACGCTATGAATTTACGAAGAGGTCCACTTTGACTCATACCATGTAGAACACATCATTGCCACTTCAAGAAAGAAGAAATCTTCCAGCCTTGGTTTTCTCTTTTCCCTTTTTAATTGCAAAGAAAAAGGACAGGAAGATGGTGGTGTTACATCAAATCAAAAATCATTGACCATCTCAAGAATGGAGGGTCAAGAATCACTTAGACACGCCTGAGGCTGGTCATTTAATCTGTCTTCTGCGTGTGTGCAATGATTCATCCTGCTTTCAACACGATTCTTATTCCTTTTCTCATCTAGGGAATTTCAAACCTGTAGCCTCAGAAGACTTTCAATGCAAACACATTTTATCATATTTTATCGAATGTACACCACTGTGTCATTCAACTATATTGATTTCTTTGTGAATAGAATGTCAATCATTGTATTTTTTCCCCTTGGTCATATGATTGATTTTCCTTTGTTTTCTTCGTGCCTAATCCCCTTCATGTGTTTGAGTGTGGCAATATAAACTGGGCTGGTGCGTCTAATATGACAGCGCTTTTTATGATGGTGGTGTGTATATCAGCTCTAGCATGATGTAGAAGCTTTTGTCTGGTGATGATAACAACCAAGATCAGACATTCTTTCATCATCAATTTGGCGGGTTCACCGTTCCCCATTAGACTTCAAGTTTATGAAGGAGGATACTTTTGATGTTGCTCTGTGACCGCACTTTCATTGCTTGGTTTAGGGTGAATGAGTTATATCTATCTACGTCACGGAGCGAATTGGGTTTTCATTTCTCCATGTTCGCCTTTCATCTGCCTATAGATGATTTATTGGTCGCGTGCTTTATATTGGTGATCTTCAGCGCGTGACTTGCCGGATGGATGCCGGATCTTAATACCCATCGCGCCTTCGGGGGGTGGTCTACTGGCTGGAGGGGTCTTGGCAGAAACCAGTTTAAGCCCGAGGAGAAAACCGTGCTGCTGTTTTTTTCAGCCGCTCCACCGCCCCCATTCCCCTTTGGCAGGTTCTGTTAACCATCTTCTCCGAGACTGCTTCCTCTTCATCCAACAACCCCAATCCTTCTGAGTACAAATAGTTTCCCTCTAGGAACCCACTCCGCCATCGTCTTGCTCTTCAGTCGGTGAATCACAACCAAGTCATGTCCAGCCAAACTCATCGCCAAAGTAACTACAAGAACAAAAAGTAACGTCATCATCATGCTTTTTTTCTTCTTTATTTATTGTTCATTAACACTTATTCATCGTCGCGACTTTCCCGGCCTCCCATTCTTCGAACCAACAAACAGCCTCTTCAAGAACGATGAACTCCGTAGAAGGCGTGAAGAACAGCAGGTGGAAATCAGAAAAGCCAAGCGAGAGGAATGTGTCGCCAAGAGACGTAACTTCCAAGTAGATGCCAGCGGTCCTGATTCTGAGTATGCTGCTCCTGACTTTCTGCTTATCATATGCTCTCTTTCAACTGATGCAATCTCATTCCGCTCGTATCCTTCTAAAAAAACCCAGCGATGAAAGTGTCGCCACAGCCCTCGATTCTCAGGTTAGATTTTCCTTGCTGCCCTCTTCTCTTCTCTTTACCCACAGCGTGGTTGGTTACTTGCCCAGTGCTGGACACCCCAATCGGTAACTTGTTGATCGACTGGTACTAACTCTCTTCGCCTACTCACAAATAGTTACAAGAACAGCTACCCCTCATGGTCCAAGGGGTGTTCTCTGACACAGTAGATGAACAACTAGACGCAACGATGAAGTTCAGAAAGCTACTGTCTAAAGAAAAGAACCCCCCGATCGAGAAGGTTATCGAATGCGGTGTGGTCGATCGGTTTGTTGAATTTTTGAGAAGCCCGCATTCGATGATTCAGGTCAATAGATCCCTAAGACTTAATCTACGATCACTATCCCCATATGACCGTAAGAGACATGACTTTCTGACCTCATTCTTTTTTCTCATTCCTCCCGATCGCCGATCGCAGTTTGAGGCTGCATGGGCATTAACAAATATCGCCTCCGGCACTTCTGACCACACCAATGTTGTGATCGAAGCCGACGCCGTGCCAATATTCATTGAGTTGCTTTCATCACCCGTGCTTGATGTCCGCGAGCAAGCCGTCTGGGCCCTTGGAAACATTGCTGGTGACAGCCCGGCCTGTCGTGATTACGTATTGAAACATAACGCCCTTCAGCCGCTTCTTGGTCTTCTCAATGAGAATCACAAGCTTAGTATGCTGAGAAATGCCACCTGGACACTTTCTAACTTTTGTCGAGGAAAAAATCCCCAGCCTCTCTGGGAGCAGGTACGCCTAATCTTTCTATCTTCTCGAGGCCCATTCGGAATGTGTAGAACTTCTGTGCTGATTATGAGATATTTGAAATCACTTGGCAGATTTCCCCAGCTCTAACTGTATTAACTAAGCTGATCTACTCCATGGATGACGAAGTTTTAATTGATGCCTGCTGGGCCATTTCATACCTGTCTGATGGATCGAACGACAAGATTCAAACTGTGATTGAGTCGGGTGTCGTCCGACGTTTAGTCGATCTGCTCATGTGCGTCTTTCTCATCTCGATCTCTCGTCTTCTCAAAAACCATCAGTTTGTGCTGAACCAACTTTGTCTAATAATCCTAGGCATCCATCGACTGCTGTCCAAACTCCAGCTCTTCGATCGGTGGGCAACATCGTCACTGGTGATGACTTGCAAACTCAAGTGGTCATTGCATCGGGTGCTCTAGCCGCACTTCTCTCCTTGCTATCCTCGTCGAAAGATGGAATTCGAAAGGAGGCCTGCTGGACCATCTCAAACATCACCGCCGGTTCGCCTCACCAAATCCAGGCAGTAATCGAAGCCGGAATCATTCCACCGTTGGTCAACATCCTCCAGAACGCCGATTTCAAAACTAAGAAAGAAGCTGCTTGGGCGATCTCTAACGCGACGAGCGGTGGCCTCCAGGAGCCACAGCAGATCCGCTATCTCGTTGAACATGGATGTATAAAACCTCTGTGCGATTTGTTGAAGGCGCTGGACAATAAAATCATTCAAGTCGCGTTGGATGGCTTGGACAACATCCTCAAGGTTGGCGAGGCTGATAAGGAGAAACATAACGGGGTCAACCTCTACGCGACTTACATTGAAGAGGCCGGAGGGATGCACACCATCCATAACCTTCAGCACCATGAGAACCTTGACATCTACAGGAAATGTTTCTATATCATGGACAAAGTGAGTGACGAAATTCTCTGTTGATTCTCTGTAGTGTGGTCACGGTACTCAACCGCTTGTGTTCTTTCTCTTTGTGTCCTATAGTACTACACGGATGAAGAGGGTGAAGAGACTGGAATTGGAGGCCCCACAACCGACGAGACGGGGGCATTTGCCTTCCAAAGCGATGTTGCTGCTCCTCAGGGAGGGTTCTCGTTTGGCCTTCCTAATACTGACACGGCTGAGGGAGGGCAACCTGCCCCTGACCAGAACATGTCTTGAAAATCCCTGCCCCTACTTTCCTTCCTCATACCCACCGTCTTCTGTCTCATTTCAATGTTCTGGTTTGGTGAAGTGTGCCGTCCCCTCTCTTTCCCCTCCATGATGACTTTTTTTTGTTTCCTGCTGTCGCTTATAATTCATACTTTTATACAAAAATACACCTTTCTTTTGATTTTTTTTTTTGGATTTTCCCTCTTTTTTTTGATGACTGATTTTTTTCTTTATTCTTTTTTTTTGGTGATGACGATGATGATGAAAACAGAACATGTCAAAAAATTTCCAAGGGTTAAATGACTAGGATTATAAAGTGAGGGTGTTGTTGCTAACTTGGATGTGATCTCATCTCTTGGCAGCCTCTCTTCTTGTCTTTCTTTCATCATCAAAAGTGAAAAATTAAAAGCAAGATGCAAAGGCAGATGCTCATATTAGTTAGCCCAGTTCATGTAACTGCTTGTGCGCAGTAAAATTAAAATTATGAGCCAAGTTATTAAAAAAAGTAACCTTAATTGTTTACCCATGAATTAGAATAACGAGCAACACTGCATCCCATAACAAGCAGATGGAAACATGACTCAAACTTATTACATCCACTACCATTCTAAATAGCAAACCATCCACAACACCAACCTTGTTTTCCTTTTTTTCATTCTTAAATCCAATGTAAGTCTTTATGTCACATGTTCATTTCACTTGATGAACCAGACTATGTTCATTTCACTTGATGGACCAGACTAACCATCATCTCTAATTTCCTTAGCCAGCATGCAAGGTCATAAGGAACAACAAAGCCTGAGCCGTAATTTGTTCCTTGTGGCTGTATGGATGGAGTACACCAAGCTAGACAACATGTTCAACCACACCCTTTTTCACATTAAGCTACCGTTGTGGAACTCCTGTGGGACAAATAATAATATTTGGTAAAGATCCTCTGAGGGGGAAATCAATTGCTAGATAGTTCCAAGCTATTACAACTTACGGTTGGTTTGAAAGACCTGCCACACAAATATAAGGAATCTTGAATCAATATTTAAATAAAGATGCTGATTTCAAGACAGAGTTACTATGTATAGTAGCCTCTATCAGACCTAGATCATAAACAACACTCTTGCAGACCTCTTAAAACTTCCTATAATGGATAAATAACGCAGTGGGATTGATTTGAAAGTTTAACACTCAAGACTAATACTAATACTGATACCACTACTCCACTAATAACTATAAATCCTACCACTGCTGATGTTATACTAATAATAAGCTAGTTGAGACAAATTTTTTGATGATTAATTTCCTACTAATATGTTGTTAAAGCCCTTAAATCACTTGTAAAGTCTTATTCTTTTTGTTACTACCACTACTACTACTAGGACTCTGCTACACCTAATTGTTGTTACTAATCCACTACTACTGTTATTCTTGTTGGAAATACTGTAAATAAGCCCTTGCAGAAGAAATTTTTGCTCGAAATATCACTACCACTCCTTATTATAGGGGAAACACTACTACTACTAACTAACTAACCACTACTAGCTAACTAACCCCTACTAACTAACTAACCACTACTAACTAACTAACCACTACTAACGCTACTAACTGGTAGACCAGGACAGGCTCCTCTGAG
>LAVV01009479.1:0-12494 GCA_001263375.1 Puccinia sorghi
TAACTAACTAACCACTTAACTAACTAACCACTTAACTAACTAACCACTTAACTAACTAACCACTAATGCTACTAAGTGGTAGACAAGGACAGGCTCCTCTGAGTCGGTGTCTGTGAAGGTGGTGATCTGGCTGAGAGAAGCCCTGATTTTATATTGAAGAGTGAGTGATTTTTGCTGCAGGGGAACTGCTGGATCTTGTCTACACAGCCTCAGGTGATCTGTTGCCATATCACCCAAGCCACAATCTAGTCTCCTCAAAAGAAACTGAGCAAGGTTTGACACCAGTAAAATGTGTCAGTCAAATTTTTCAAGCCTAAAGAAACAGGCTAAGAGTCTTGAAATGAAAAGCTATGTGATTTGCTTTCCACAGGAAACCAGGAGATGATGAAGTGGGGAGGAAAACTGAGGCAGAGAGCCAGGAAAGTAAAAAAGAGGTTGCTTCTATATAATCTAGAAAAGAGGAAGGTTTCAATTTGAAAAAATAAGGAGACTCACTTTTTATCCCAGACACTGTACTGTAATGTGAAGAATAAATGATGTGACTTGACCTTAATTTGTTGGTTGAGTTCCCAGATAAGGATTGTTATTCTTGGTGGTTTATTTTTGAAGTGGGGGGTGGAAATAAGCTTGACAGAGGCTGAGATACCTCTGGATTCAGCCACTGTTAAAATTTTTATCTTGACAAGAAGAATTAGGAATTTTTGGACAATTCTCCTGTATCTGGATACTGTGATGCTTGTGGGAGAATTAGAAATGAATATATATGCATTCTACAAGCGCCGTCCCATGACAATCTAGTAGATTTATCTTTTGAATTAATAGAAACACAATTCTTACTCATCATTGAGGTAAGAGTAGGAAAAAAGGGTCAACAGTGGATGTGGGTTAGGTTTAAGAAGAGATTAAAGTAAAGAATTAAAAAAAAATGAAGCCTTTTGGGCATTACATACGTGTTATATACTTTCTCTAAGGCTGAAACATTCTGTGTAAAAACATAATGGATGAAAAATGAAAAATGAAAAAAATGAAAAAAAAAAAAAAAAAAAAAAAAAAAAAAAAAAAAAAAAAAAAAAAAGACACCGGCCCTGATCCCTGGGGACTAGAAAAAGGGTATTTACCCAAAACATGACATTTGGGACTGAATTTTAGGCCCTCTGCTGGACCTCTGAGCCTGTAGAATTAAAGTGCCAGAGAACACCCTGATATTGGGGTATGTTTTAAGGCCATTACTAGACTGTAATCACCGGGGGCTAGACCAGGGGTATTGAACCAAACCCTGGCATTTGGAGCTATGTGTTATAAACAGTTAGTAGCAACATACCTTCATCCAAAGTTGGCAACAGCAGGAATCTCATTCTAATGCATTTGCTTAAAGAATGTGATATCACCACATGACCCCGGCCATCCAGTGATCAAGCTTGTGATATATTTGTCACAATTTCAGATTAACTGAGCATTTTAGGAGTTCATTTATTACCATAGAATACTCCCCCATTGAAACAAGTTTGCTGAGATAGGGGGATAGTTGTACCACCTACCAATCCAATGCAGCCTGGGAGGCCCTGTGACCCTTGATAACCTGTGAGATTTTTTGTGTCTGCAAGCAGCATCTGGCCACACTAAATATTCCTTACTGATTGAGTTGATGGTCTGGAGTACCCTTTGAGTCACTTTGATGACTTTACCGCAGCCAACATCCAACTGGAAAGAGAAACGTCCAACATGGGCACCATTTCCATTTGAGGGTAAGAGAAAGTTGATGGGCAATAGGAAGTTGGGGTACAATCCCACCTTGATCAAAGACAGGATTGTACCACATCCGCTCACTCAGACTAATGAATCTGTCCTTTTTAGTTCTTTCCACTAGAGGGAAATTTGCATGAGACAAGTTGAAACGCTAGTCTCTCCAGATCAAACTAATCACAAGGTTTGGGGGTGTGTGGTGGTTGAAGATATTGACTTGTGAGGAGAGTTTGAAGTTTCCCTTCAAGCAATGTGTGGACTGACATGAGGAAGTTGTAGATATAAGTTGAGAAATTTTGCTTTGGGGAAAAACCGGATCGTGGCCTGGGTGGGTAATGAGTTGAGGCAGAATCATGTGGCATTGATCATGAGAGAAGAAATGGTGGCCAGAGGCCTGAGAAGAGAGAAAAGGATGAGCTAGAAAATCAAGAACAGAATTAAGTGTTCAGGGGCGCAGAACAGCAGATGAAAGGGACTCAGCCAAGCACAAGGGGCTCATACCTAAGTGAGGTTGTATTTCCAAGGAGGGAAAAAGAGAAAATACAACATGGGAAGGGGGCCTGAGTTGAGGGCCTAAGACAAAAAAAAATAGAAAAAGAAAAGGGAGAAAGAGGATTTTGGGAACATGATGAAAATTCTAACACCATGTTATCAAGTTCATTCAGCTAGAACCAAGAAGGAGTCAGGGATGAGAGAGGGTCTGTTGTGCTGAATGGCCTCTCATTGCCCTGTGACAAACAGGAGAAAAAAAAATGAATGATGAAAAACCTTTGATTGGGTGAATATGGATTGAATGTGGAGAGGGATAGATTGGTGGTAGTTGAGAGAGGAGTGGCCGAGGCAGTGAAGTCAGGGTTGATGACCATGTCTCCATGCATTGCTTGTTATTGAACTGCAAAAAGTTTTTCAAGTTAAATTTAATTATGTGCAAATTTTCACGTATTAAACCCTGGCTTGCTTGCTTAGATGACTTCATGGGCCAATCAATCCAGGTCTGTCAATCCGGGTCCCAAAGCATGTCATGATCACATGCAACCAACATCCACCATGAAATATATATATATTTATGTAATAACAACATTGAATGCAGCATCCATCTCATCATCCAATGTCAGAATATTTAAGGACAAAGGGAGTTTGCGGAGATAATTAGCCCAATTTCCCTGTTTTTTTTTTTTTTTTACAAGATAAATACTTCCTAGTGATCCCCAATAGTTTTTTTTTTTTTTTTTGAAAGAAAGAGACCTCTTTACACAAGGCCACAAGGCAAAAAAAAAAAAAAGGATTATGATTGCCAAAGATGAAGTAGCTAAACGGACGAGGACAAGAGCGAGAGAGAGAAGTGTGTCTATAAGCCCTATGACACAAGTGAATTAAGCGGGAGGGGCAGAGGACAGAAGGTGAGAACAGGGGGGGGAAGGAGAGAGTGACAAGAGAAGCACAGGGATGGCGGTTTTGAGAGGGATTAGAAGTGAGTGGAGAGGAGGGCGACGAGAGCGAGAGCCTGGACGGTGCGGGGGATATCTCGGGGGGCGGCGCTCGCGAAGATATGGCGGGCGTCGACGTGGTGTGGTTGCGAGGGGACGGTCGGTGGTAGCACCAACACCGACGGAACTCCGTCCCCGTCCCGCCCCTCCCTCGTCCGGTTCTGTCCACTCCCATCGTCTGTCCAACCCATCGTCGTGTTCCTGCTCCCCTCGCTCGAACTAAAAATTTCATCATTCCATCCCAGAGAGCGCACCCAGACACTTGTTAGCTCCACTTTCGACCCTCTCTACCCCGCCTTATCTCTCTCCTCCTTTTCTTTTGTTTTCCGGTACCATCTTGTTGCGCCCGCTACATACTCTTTTGACACTCCCTCTACTACCATCCATCATGACTAGAAAAGTGAGAAAGAGAGAAGAAGAAAAAAAAATCCCAATATAAGAAAGAAGCAGATGGGAATTGCAATTAGACATATGGCACGATCAAGTCTCTATCTAATCTACATTTTTTTTTGTCGTGTATATCTATTTAAGACGAGCAGAAACATGCATATTCAAGTAGAGGTAGAAATAAAAAATGGAGGGGAGGAAAACGTAACGAAAAGAGCGGGAGGAGCCTACGAGGATAGATTTCGGGAGAGAGAACAAGGTTTTGTGCAGGTGGGCGCAACCAAGTTATAATCGTGTGTGTATATATACAATTTTTGTGCAGAGTGAAGAGAACCACACGTCCCAGAAGGATGTGCAGAGCAATTTCCTTATAAACAGAAAAGGAGATGCAACGGGAAAAATAAATAAAAAAAGGCTGGAGTCTTACTTGGCAGGGCCCGATTTCCAGGGGTCGATAACCATGACAGGCGTCTTGCCAGCGTCGAGAAACTTTTGGGGATCATCGGGATCGTTAGTCTGAACGACAAACACTTTTTAAAAAAAAAAACGTCCGCCCCCATATCAATATTGATAACCAGATGTACAAAGAAGAGATTGTAAAAAGAAAAGAAGCTCAACGATAATTTCCTTTAGGCATGTCGTCAGGACACTTGAGAGTTTGTTCGAGGCTCTCAGGATTACTGGTAGTACCAAGCACGTGCTCTTGATCATCAGGACTGGGGGAGGAGGTGGCGGGTTTGAGCAAGAACCTCAAGAGAGAAGAAGGCGGGGCGTTCTGATAAGGCAAGAGAAAATCAGGTTCGATTCTTTATCTCCCCGCAGCTGCTTGCGCCACAGAGAAATGTGCTCACGTTTTGGGCCATCTTGACGGTGAAGCCTTGGCCCTTTGGAATGGCCTGGTTGGGCGTCGGTTGGAGCAAGACGGATGATGGGGATGTTGCATGGTTCCGTTCCAGGGCCCTTCTGGGTAGCCGGTGGTGCGGCTCGAGGTCGGGCCCAAGCCCCCTAGGATTCGCCAACGAGATCATCACTTGGTCCACGTCCAGGAACCAGTCTGGCCGAGACTTGGAGCTCTTCTGCGCCACAAACACTACATACCATCCACATCCAACCAATTTTCTCAACATTCAACTCATATTTGTATGTGCGTATGTAGCTGGTCAGCTGAAAACTCAACTGTATGTCCCTGGGCCCACACTCGACGGGATTTGGCACATCGTTTGCGCCACACCGTTCTCCTTGAATTCACAATTTCCCACCGCAAGGTCGCTCCTTCCGTCGCCGAAGCGGAGAAGGAACTTGACTCGTTCGGTATGTATCTATGTAGCTCGTCGAAAAAAAAAAAGAATCGTTACTACACACAACCCTCAACAACGTTCTATTTATATGGCTTACCCCATTCAAGAGTCGACACTCGAAGATGTTACCGCCTGGGATGAACTGGTTGTAGACCGGCTTTGCGAGGTGAGCCGAGCTGACGAAGGGTTCGCGAGGGCCTAGCGGGATCTGGGTGGTAGGACGGGCATGGGAGACGATGATGACGGTGGAAATGACGTCCAAGAAGGTCTGGGGCCTCTTGAGCGAGTTTTGGAGCGCGGCAATATCTACAACGTACATAAATATTTGCGAGTTCAGGATATGGATAAGCTATAATATTGCCGGTTGGAAGGACGCACAATAAGTATCATATGGAAGGTCCGTGGGACAGGTGGTCTTGAGGGTCGCGATCCCGTTGACAAACTTGGCGGCTCCCAAGTACTGCTCATAGCCGCCGAAAGAGCGGAGCACGAAGTGGGCGATTTCGGAGGTAGCATGCTAATAGCAGGGGGGAAGGTCTTCTCTCTCAGTGGGATTTTCTCTCAATAATTGCTTGAGAGGGAGGACACACCTTGTCTTGGAGCTTACAAAGGAAAGTTGACCCGCTAGGCACGTTTTGGTTAGGGGTGGGTTCCAGCATAGTGGCGGACTCGCGCCGTTGGACGGATTGCCGTCGTTCCAGCACCGTAGGCTGGGCGCGAGTGAGATCCTCGGACGCCGGAGCAAGCGGCTGCAATCTCCTGCCGATGGGCTTGTCCAATAATCCACCCGAGCCGGGAAAGCGGCTCATGGGCAGGAGGTCTCGCGACTTCAGCGCCCGCGCCTTCTTTGGCTGTACCACTTTAATTCGCACCGAGCCTACGTCCTTCAACTTCCCTTCCGAATACACTTCCTGGGCCACCAAATCTATCGTCATTCACAAAAAATTAAAAAAAGAGGGTGTAAACCTCAAATTTCTCATCAGATGAGATCGTGTGAGAGAAAAAGAAACGCAACCGTAATCTCCACCGGCAATGGCCAAAGGGAAAAATACTCGAGCATTGCAGGTGGTCTCATTAACAAACAACTGCTCAGAGAGGGCGTTTCTGCTAAACAGAATCAACTGTTTCTGGGTAGTCTTAGCGCTGATGGGCTTCAAGATAAACCTAACCCTGTCAGTTTTTCGGTTCTATCATAGCAGAGAGTATATTAGTTTTCCATGTAAGAGCGGACGAATGGAAATCTTGCTTGGGGAGCTTACAGGGTTGACAAAAGAAATGTTGAGATGATGACCGGTGGTGATTTGTTGGTTTTTGGTTGGCGCGATGAAGGCAGGAGACTTGGCGCGTTTTTCCAGGACGGGAGGAGAGGAGAGCAGATCTTCTTCGTTACTTTCTTGGGCAAGTGTCTGAGCCTGTGGTTCATCGGTGGAATCTTGAGCAGCAGGCACGATTTGGATGTCTATCGACGCAGCGCGTTGAAAGCGGCTAGAGTCTTGAGGGTCCACTTCCTCTGCCACCAACGCTGTCAGAGGCATGCAAGTCAGCTCGGAGAGATTGGGGTCGGCTCCGGTAAAAAAAAAGTCAACTCAACAATATGCCCCGGGAGTTATTTCTTGGGGAGGCGTGACGTTGGTCTGGATGAGGACCCCATCGAATGTGTACAGCCCTCTTTCAGAAGATGTATCAGGTCCGGCCAACACAAGCTCCTGGTCATCAGACGCCACGGTTGGGGTGCGTGGCCTCAGCATGAATCTGGCTTGGGTTACGTTCGGGTCCAATTGCTACATAATAACCGAGAGAGGGAGAGAGAGAGAGGAAAGAGATTCATTTCTGATTTCTGGGGGAAGCAGCCATTTCGCGTTCTGAAAAAAGTGAGAAGGAGAAATGGGACATACGCCATCCAAGAAACGAATGGCGATAGGAGAGCCTTGAGGAATGGACTGATTAGCTTTAGGGGTGACGAATTTGGGAGGATGTGGTTCGCGCTTTTTCAGGACAGTGGCATCACAGGTCTGCAGATTGTTGTCAATGAGATCCTGCTCGGCCTGATTCCTGAAGGGGGCAAATTCCATCTGGCCTGGGCGGGGATGGCCGACAAAGACGGTACAGATGACGACGTCGGTGTTGAAGTCGTCAGAGCCGAAGGGGCCGTCGTTCTCTGACGCGACGAAGTCTGGATCTCATGATAAAGGAATCAAGACTGCTCATACGATGGGTGGGCGAGAGAGAAAGAGCTTACCATAGGTGCCATCGGCGACCCAATTGGGCAGTTTGAACTTGGTTGAGATGTGGCCGTTATTTTTGAGGGAGGCTTTTCCGATAAGATAGACGCCGGTATAATTCGAGACAGAGAAGCGAGCCTCTGTCGCGCTGGTACTCTTGAAACGATGCGCGAGACATGAAGGGTCAGACAGCAATTTGCAGTGCAAGAAGTAAGTTGAGTGATGAGGGGTGTTGTGCATACCGGGTCTGTAAAGCGAATGGGCATGTCCTTTCCCTGGTAGAATCTTTGGCCCGATAACGGCGAGGAGAGCGTGGCATAGTCCGGCGAGACTTCCGACTTGTGTGGCTCGTCACCAGCTGTGGTTGTTGGGGGACGGGCCAGGAGTAGCGGGGCCAATACTACCATAATGGCGAAAGGACAGGCTGCTGACCATATTCTCATTATTGTGGCACTTGTTGTTTTCTTTTTTCTGGTGGATGGTAGGTTGAAGGATGATGAGTTTTGTTCTATAGTTTGGTTTGTGAAGGGTCTCTATTCTCAGGGAGACTAGAAGGGCATATCTTGTGCTGGTTTATACTGTGGTAGTATTACTATTTTTCTTCTTCAAAGAGTCTAGAAAAAAAGCCAAGAGACTTGAGAGAAGTATGTATGATGGTCAGGGGAGAGGGATGAATTGGGTTTTAGTTATTTAAATATTGATCAAGTGAAGTTGGCGGTGGCTGACTGAGAGTGCCTGAGCCGTTGGAATGATCAGACGGAGATGAGGATCGGAGCCACTTACATAATTGACTCGACCAAAAAAAAGAAAGACAGTGCAGCCTGCGGAGAATACTCACTCATTCGAGCAGACTTCCACAACGCTCCCACGTGAACTTCCCTTTATCACGTGTCCTCCCCGTCGCCCTTCCTTCGAATTAGAGACTGTCCAGGGCTAAGCTAACTTAATGAAAAGTAACTCTTAAGCAAACACTGTTTAGCTCGGAGGAAAAACGTTTCATGTGGGTGGGTGTATGGCAGCCTCCTGTTTATCGGGAGGAAAGGTATTTTTAGAAAATGATCTGCATGCACGAGCGGGGAATATTCTGAGCAAAGGAAATGAACAAAGTGAAGGAGAATGCTCTTCATTAATAAGTACTGAGAAATGGTGCTCGTCAGACTGGTCGATAACAACCGCCGACGATATTAACAGAAAAAATAAAAATCAGACTCCAGAAGATCACCCGGAACAACTAAGAAAATTAGCATCCACAAAGAGAAAAAATAGAAATAAACAAAGTCGCCCGTCTCTCATTAACATCATCCCTGTGGTTGAACCGGTGAATATGAGGAGACACAGAGCCAGCAGTTGTATGTTTTACATGCCCGAAAAGATGCAACATTCCAGTCACAGGACATATGATGGGAGAGACGCTTCTACTCAACATTCAAGCCTAAAAAAAAACGCCCATATATTCAAGAATGATTAAAACGCGCCATATGATCAACCAGAGTTCGAGCTAACAAGTCGCCGATATCGCGCGGCTAAGAGCGCTTTTAGCACCCCAAGATTGAAGCCCATCGGGTGTCTAAAATCTAGCCCAAAAAACAGCCGACGTAATTCCTCTACCTTCTCGGGCCGAATCTCTGCTCCACCATTTACTTGATAACTATTCATCCCTTGTCGATGACTTGCAGGTTCGTGAATAGATGGGATTCGTTCTTCACTACATGTTTCTCGAATCAGTAAGGGAGTATAGTTGTGGGTGTTAGTGTCATGATATAGGGAAAGGATGAGATAGCTGATGAAAAAGAGAAGTAAGGGAGACTCAACAAGAGAGATAGGATGTGGGAGGGTGGCAAGTTGAAGAGGGAGTTGCCCCAGCGGCCTACGGCGGGGATTTGAAGAGCGAAGGAGTTGAGCTGATTGTAATGTAAGGTAGTAGTGACAGACGAGTGGATCGATTGGTTTGGGGAGGGGTCCAAGAACTTGAGCCAAACTGAGCGTCGATGATGCGGCAGTTTCTGAGCCCCGATCGGCGACGAAAGTCGTACCATGTCGCTCAAGGGGACCGACTCGAGCACTGAGAAGCCGAACAACTTCCGCACCGGTCTCACCAGCTCCAGCGCGCCAACCGGGGAAAACGTCAGTCGCACCGGCCTCATCTGGACCGCCTTCTTGCGCTTGCTGCTTGTCGCTATCAGCTGCTGTAGCTGACTCAAATCCTGCTTCTTGATCGTGATCCTCTTAATAGTACTAAAAAACAAAAAAAAGAATCATGGTTGAGATTACCTTTTTCTTCTTTGTAGGAGTCCAGATAGAGGAAATACTCAACTGGGTGAGGGTGAACAAGAACTTGAGAGACTTGACGAAGGAGAACGTGATGAGGCCTACAGAGACCAGGATGCGTGTGGAGGGGTTCCAAAGTTCCAGTTCGAAGTCCAGCCACCCACTTTGAGCGTCGGGCCTGAGGGAGGGGTGAAGGGTCAGTTTTTTTTTTTTTTTTTTTTTTTTTTTTTTTTTTTTTTTGAGACTATGGGTCTGGAGCGCGAGTGTACACATACCATACTGGACCAGCGCCGTGATGACGGAGCTGATTTGCGACGAGTCCACTGCGAAGAAAAGGATAAGTTTTAACGTGATTTTTGAGGGGGGGGGAGAGAACACGACTAGTTGGGGACGGACCTGGTGAGCAGCAGGCCGATCATACTGAGACCGATGCGGTTGGGGGAGCCGGAGAAGTCGTCGCTGATTTGGGCGTCATATATGATGATCTGATCGTCGAGCGTCTCTTGACGGCTGTTGTTCTGGGTCCGGCCCTGCGTCGTTGCTGATGCCGGCAATCCTAACGGTGGCTGCTTCCTCTCTAGTTCTTGCATCCATTGCGCCGCCTTCTCCCCTCTGGTTGTTGTTGCTGCTGCTGCTGTTGCGAGTCGTCGGGCTACCTGCGTCGTGTGGAGATCTGCCCGTTGGATTATCCTCCTGAACAGCCCCCTTATTCTCGCGGCTTGTGTCCGTGTCCTCAACATCGTCGTGCTGTCGTTCCGGTTGAGCAAGAGCCCAGCAGCCGCGGACCACAAAAAAAAAACTTTGACTCTTGTAAAGTCTAGTGCATTCGTGGCATCAACACCTAATTCAAGCCAAACAGAGCACCCAGCTCGGTTGTCCTTACACAACCACACCCACACCCGTCAATGCTCCAGAAGAGCCAGTGCCAAAATCTTCTCCAGGCGTTCAGATGTGGGCATCACCTATAAAACTTATCTCGTTCAGCAAGCTTGACATATTAGCATACTTGTTACATAACTTGTGCACATGCACAGATTGTTGTGGAGGTATTTTCGGAAAAAAAACACTGTTTTTGTGTTACGGTGCTTTAAACAATGATCATCAAGCAGTGAAGAAAATGACAACCCAATAATCACCAGCACCACTTTGTGGGTAAACAAAAGCTGCACTGGCAGGTTGCTACTATTCAGAGACAAGCTTAAAATATAGTGACAATATATAGTATTGTGAATCAAGTGGGTTTGGGCACAAGCCAAAGTCCTGGTTGGTACTGTGCCAATGGGGATTGAACAAGTGCCCAATCTGTCAGCTTGTAGAGGGCAGGGATCTTGGCACATCCCCGTGCTCCTGATTAAAGCTCTGGGTCAATAAGATCATCTTGTTGACCAGATCCTCACTCTCATCCCGACTGTGAGTCTGTTTTGCTTTCTTTTCTCTTTCCTCTTCCAGTGGCCTTGACATTTATACTTACATATGTTTTTCTTTTCTTTTCTTGAGATGTTGGACTCTGCTGTAATGGACTCTGTTGACCTAGAAAGTGAGGCCAACAGGGAAACTAGAGCTAGAGCTTTGACTGAGGAACTTTTTGAATTAATTAAGCAAAACTTTGAACAAGCAACCATCCAAAATACACAAAAAAAAAAGATAGAAAAAAAGCATACTTATCAAAATGATTGGCTTACCCACAAAGACCAAAAAATCAAACAC
Organism: Puccinia sorghi; assembly: GCA_001263375.1. Classification (NCBI taxonomy): domain Eukaryota; kingdom Fungi; phylum Basidiomycota; class Pucciniomycetes; order Pucciniales; family Pucciniaceae; genus Puccinia; species Puccinia sorghi. The sequence continues at coordinate 11,113 of LAVV01009479.1, forward strand.
CCTTATCAAGCCCTGCAAGGTCCGTGAGTTGATCCAGGAAAATGTGTGAGGGAATGCCATGAAGACTGTTGATGCCTTGAAAGCCTTCAAGGTGTCCCACCATCAAGTCCAGAGGATCAAATCTGAAGAAACTTAGTCAGGGTGCACAAGAAGCACCCAAGATAATTCACCAATGAAATCAAGATTGATTTGCTACACCAACTTGATCAGAAATCAGATCAACAACCCTAGCTGAAATGGCCCGCTTCATCAAAGACCAGTTTGATGTCCAGGTCTCAACTCAAGCCATCAGTAACCTTCTCCACAACATGGACATATTGCGGAAACAGGTTACCAACAATATCCATGCATCTTGGAACAAGCCTGACTTGATTGAAAATCAAACCAGCTGGTTTGTGAATTAAATGATCTTGACAGAGGCGGCTGAGATACCTCTAGATTCAGCCTCTGTGAAGATTTTAATCTGTACAAGAAGAATAAGGAATTCTTGGGCAATTTTCCCGTATCTGGAGCCTGGGAGGCTTGTGGGAGAGAGTTAGAAATGAATATATGCATTCTCCTGGCGTTAGTGCGTGAAAATTGAAAGGATTAATATAAACACAAAAGCGGGTCAGGTTGAGCACTCTGGGTGGAAGCAGCTTGAAAACTCAATCATCACGCTTAAGAGAAGTCTTGCTAAAGACCTTCCCTGACCAGGCAGGAAATACTTTAATGATCCGCTAGAAATGGATGCCCAAGAACCATATAGACCTTTCTGCAAACTATGAAGAAATTTGCCGCCTTCTGGTACTCAGTCTCAATGCTGAATGATATGCCTTCTGCTAAACCAACTACTGGAGAAGAATGATCACTGATTCCTGCGATATTCATACTGATCTCTCTTGTAGGTAACTCTAGTTGAACCACTACTTCTTCAGGCATAATATTCAACTCCGCTCCACTGTCCACTAATGCTCTCAATTTCCTTCCCCTTCAGAATCCTTTGCTGTTTATCTTTTACTTCCTTTTCAGCTTCCTTCTCTTGGGATCTTGCTGTTTCCTGATTTCTGCTGTTGTGGTCCAATTAGGTTTCAAGTATCAAATGTGATAAAGGATCCAGCTTCACCCAATATAGCCATAGTTTTAGACACATATTTACATATTTCCCCTCTATGAATGCTTTAAGCCCCACCCACTCAGTGAAACCCCTTGGCTAGCATCACCCAGTGGACTTTATTTATATTTTGAATATTATTTCATAGTATATAATCAGGGTAGATAAATACATAGTACATAGTATTTTATATGTACATAACTAGTCTCAGACAATCAGGATTCAGGATTCAGTCATGATATGTGGCCAATCAGCTTTCAGGATTCAGTTCTCAAGTTCTGACCAACCA
>LAVV01009490.1:0-12488 GCA_001263375.1 Puccinia sorghi
TTTTTGTTGTTGGGGGAATTAATTTTCAGGATACTGAGTCGATGAGAATGAGAATGAAAGGAACAAAGTTTCAACAAAGGATCAAGAAGGTTGACATGTTCATCAGGCTTTCACAGGATGTCACAGAATTTCAACAATACTAGCACCAATAGTAAGCTGTATCTCCCGCACTCTTTTAATAGACACTCCCTTTCACTACTCTTTGCTGTTGAAACCCAGAAAGAGATTCTGAATATTCTACCTTGAGTGATGAGTTGATTTGCTTGACTCTCTGCTTTTCTGCACTTTTCTTCTTCTCTACTGTCAGCTGGCTACTATGTTGGAGCCAACTAACAAAAAAAAATCAACAGCCTTTTATTCTTCATCTAATAAGAAGAAATCAAATTAAAAAACATATACAAAAATATATATACATATGTTTATCTGAGAAGAAAAAGCACAAAAATATATACAAAAATATATACATATGTATGTTTTTTACTTCATTTTCTAATAGAATACATGTAATTAATAATGAATGACCTTGAAAATAAAAACAAACTCATTGATACCCACCTATGAACCATATCAGACAGGATGCAACCGGTGTAATACCTGTAGAAGCTAAGGTGAGACACGCTGACAAAAGCAAAAGTAATCTGCTCAGCCTAACAAAAGCTCTGAAGATACTCTACTTTGTTTAATTTGGTCCACCTCAGTCCTCAGCGCACACCATGCTGACAGTGGCAGCTACTGCTGAGACCCACAGCTGCGGCATTGCCTATACAGACTCCACACCAGTCATGAATATTATTGGAGTTTACAGTTTAATATGCTGGATATATATATTAATAAGATTGAGTTGGCTTGCTGTAATTCACATTAACTAGGATGATGATTGCAAGCAAGATGTGCTGTGAGTGAGCTTAATATGGTACTCACTTTTCCAGCGCTTTGTTACATCTGTAGGACAGTGGATTCCATACCTTATTGAATCCATCATTGATTTATCAACCAGTGGTATTCATATCACTAGTCTTGATGGAGAATAAAACATCCTGATTCTATCTCCTTTGGAGTAAGGATAACTTCATAATGTGTATCAAACCAGATTTCTTTTTTTTGTGAGTGTGTTGAAGTTACTAGCAACAGTGCAGACACCTCAACTGAATACTACCCTGATCAGCGCAGGAGGAGTAGACTGGAGTATCCAGAGTGTCAACACTCCATTTTGAAGATCTGATTTCTGAAATTGTTCATCCCATTGGGAATCTATCACAAGAAGAAGAACCAACTCAAACCAACATCTTCAGCAACTTCCAAGAAATCACACACCACCCCTCCAATAAACTCCTTGTTGGGCCACAACTTCTTGGATCTTAGAAAGCTTATTGAAGAATAACTGTGGTGCTATTATTAAGGTATCTTTCTTACTTTAATCAATAACTCTATACTTTTTTCCTTATAATATTGACACTGTTTGTATTATTATTATTATTTTATTTTTGACTTTTCTTTTTTTTTCATTATTAAGACAGCAATTCAATCCTTTAACAGTTCTATCCAGATAAAATAATAGAAGACAACACCTGAAAGATCATGCTTTCAGAAGTCCTGATTAGATATATCTTTTCTGTCAGGGACTTGGAAGCTTGTCATGGGGGCAAGTTCCTAGTCTGATTGATATAATTTTTGTCTGTTTGTGCTTTTAAAAAATAAAAATCTTGATGATATTTAGCCTGTTGTTGTGGGGTGAATAGATCATGAGTGTTAATTTGCTCGGATGTTCAGTGCAGCTGATTATGTGTTGATCATCTGGATCTGATTTTGAGGCAGTGTTTCCTGTTTTGTTGCAGTAACAGTATGTATATTTATGATTATAATGCCAAGAGAGTGTCTAGTGTATCCGTTTGGATGTGTTTTGCCAAGCCTTTTTGCCAAGAGAGCTCGGGAAGCACTGAGAAGTGAGTCTGTTTCTCCCAACTAACTATTCCTCAGCTGAGCTTCTTAATTTCCATCCACTTCCTTCGTATTACAAACACAAGAGAACGCATTTGCAAATTTGCTTTGCTTCGATTTAATCACCTCCTCATAACATCACTGCCTTGAATCTCTCACCATCCAAGTTCAGTTGGTCTTCTTGCATGCGTCTCTGCCTACTCGTTCACAGGTGCTCTTTCAACCCACTCGCCCTCAGGGTAATCCTTTCCGCACTCGCTCCCAACTAACTAACCGCACTCACTCACACACCCCATTTCCCTCCATAGCCTCAACACTACGAACCATAATCTCAACTAAAATGGCTCACCCTATCCCCAACGGAGGCCCACCTCCTGTCGAACTGCTCCAGTGCCAATGGCGGGACCCACCCTGCTCGGAATCCTTCCCGGATCCTGAGGTCAGTTACATGATACCTCCACCTCAACCAAACCCTAGTCCTCATCATCTTATTGGTCACTGCTCAGGCTCTCTACCGTCATTTATGTGATCGCCACATTGGTCGTAAATCTACCGGAAACCTCACTCTTCGTTGTCACTGGAAGGTCCGTTACCTCCTTCATTGTTCTTTGTAATAACTCAACACCCCGACGAGGGTTGACTCTTTAAAAAAAAAATCAGGACTGCGAAACAGTTTGCGTGAAGCGGGACCACATTACAAGTCATTTACGGGGTAACTATCCATCCTACTCCCTCGAGTCGCCAATTCCATTGACACTGACCCAACGTCTTTTCTTCCCTGCTCAGTCCACACTCCTCTAAAACCTCACAATTGTGATGTAGGTCTTCATTTTCTGCTTTTAATTCTATCACATCCCACCACTCACACTGTGTTTCTGTCCTTCTCCGCTGGTTTGTAATAGGTTTGTGGCAAAGCCTTCAAGCGCCCCCAAGATCTCAAGAAGCATGAAAAGATTCACACGGAGGAGCATCACATCCATCACAGAAATTCCAAAGCTGTTAAAGCCCTTACCTATTATCCGATCAACCATCATAACAACAATCGCCACTACGCCCCCCTCCCACATCATGCTCAAGCTCAGCATTCCAACAACATCCTACCAACCAGCCCATTCAACTTCAACAGCCCGCCAAGTCCTAATCAATTTACCTGGCCCTCCGTCCGTCACTTGGTTCAGCAACAACAAGATATGAACGAATCCGCTGCCATCCATGGTCTGGCACAGGTGGCTGCCGAGCAAGCCTATCACTCCGTCATAGCCAGCTCTACCGTCGCCTCTCAGAATCTCGTGGATAGTGTGCATCCCATCACGGGAGCTATGTTTCCAAACGCATCCACGTACCCAACCTCCATGCCCTCACTTAACGACACCCACATCTCTATGGCCAACAACCACACCCAATCACCTGTTCGTAGTCTCGAGTCCCCTCGACAGCTCGGTTCAACTGGGGTCGATGTTAACTACCCCTCTCTACAATTCATGGGTCGCCCTCAACCAGCTATCTCCGCTCCTTCCATCAACTCCATGACAGACTGCTTGTCCAACAACCAGGGCATTTCTCCCTTTAATTTTCCTCAAGGATTTGGCTCGCATCAGAATGAATCTTTGCGGACTCCCCCTCCCCCTGGCTACGTCCGATCTAGCTTGAGTCCGCCACATCAGTATCCACTATCCCCCGCGGGCTCATCCTCTGATACCACTCGATCACATACAAACGAAGATCTTTTCCAGAACCTGTGTGCACCTCGCCATGCATTCAGCGGCGCCCAGCCTCCTCCTCCTGTCGGAGGTCAAAAGCGAGATTACGACGAAGCTGTCTATGAGTTGATTTCCAGATGCAAGCGAAGCAAATACGAAGAAGATTCAGAAGGGAGTGAGTCAAACGATCTCGTCTTAGTAGTGCCCTGCATGTCATCTCTGACTTGTTTTTTTTTCATTCTAGCTATTGCCCGCTTGACCAAGTTCCTATCACCAGATGTCAATCTCAACCTTCCATCCTTGGATTCACACACCTCCTCAGACACTTCATCTCCGGCCTCGTCGCCACATCCTTACCCGGCTGACCCGAGCTCCTCGCTGAGCCCACCATCTGATCTAGAATGGCTTGCAGACAAAGCGGAGACAGACAAGTTAACTGATCTGTTGGCGCATATTGGCGGTGAGATCGAGTCGTCAACGGCCGCCATATTCGGACCTTCCTGGCCAGACATCTTATCATTCAATATTGCACTGCCGGATCAACAGCAGCCAGCGTTGAAGAGGCCCTCCATACCCGCCTATTCCGCCCCTCCTCCAAATCAGTTGCCGGATGCTGAAAATGACCGTGTGTCCCAGTTCCAGACAACCCGGCTCCCCTCCAATCTCTCCTACGGCACTATGCCACCGGCCACTACCTCCTCATCCAATTACCCAACATTGCCGTTCTATCCCAGTTTTCCGAACATGCAGAAACTTCCTGTTGATTGTCAAATGCGAGTCTCCAGGCCGCTAGCGCCACCCGAGCTTGCAGTAGCCTCGCATTATCCTGCGCCCATGGGTCTCCACAAAGTGAACCCTCTCCAACGAGCCATGCCGGCATCTACCCACGCGCCAACCATGGAACCCGGCCTTCCATGCCCCTCCAGCATGAAACGGGTGGACCATAGTGAGTTGGGCAAGGACGATTGTGGCGACTCAAGCCCCATGGAACGATCTGGCCGTCTGAGTAGTTGTGATGAAAGTCTCGAGTTGGCACCGATGGGCCCCAACAAATCGAAGCCGTCATCTGGGACGACCTTGCCGCCGCTTAGGACCTTATTTGGTGATTCTGAACGGGGTTCTTCCCCGGTTAGTGTGATCTCACCGCCTGGCTCACCGGCCCACTTCTCGAGCTTTGGACAGGGCGGACGCAGCACAACAGCGGGTGCTCCCAAATCTATCTATCCCTCGCTGAAGAACCTAACAGCGAGTTTCGGCCGGCCGGGCGAGGAGAAGCCCTCGAGTGACAAGCCCGAGACTGCGGACTCATTGGTGCCGAGCGTGCGGGGCATGAAGCTAGCATCTCGTCGGACTAGTTTGGCCTCACTCAGGTCGGTTTCATCGCCACCGCCGATGGCAGAGGAATGGGTGAATGAGATTGAGGAGGAGCAGGAAGGTGAGAGAGATTCAGAGTCATCGTCGTCGGATTCAGGGTGCGAGAGTGTGCCGCACCATAAACGGTTCCGCTTCTCGCTCCGATCTGCCACCCGCTCCACGCCCTCCCTCGCCACCTCTTGCGCCCAAGGCCTGACGCCTAATATTGATAGCCTCTCGCCCACCGATAAGGCCAAGCTCGACCAGACCCGCAAGCAACTCGGTCTGATCCACTCGCTCATCATCCGCATCAACGAGGCCCACCGCCAATCCATTCTCGCCCGCTCCCTCGCGCCCCCCTATTCTTACTACCCCGGTCCCACTCGTCTTGCCTCTCATGACAAACATGCCGCCCTAACTTTTCACGCCGACAACGACCACCTCAACACCCATGACGACGATAACCAATCGGACTGCTCCCAAGTCACTAACGTCGTTTGATTCACTTTGACAATCGGATCCTGTGGTGCCCCTTGTACTTGTTTTGTCCCTATCCATCCCATTCATTCTTTGTTCATCTCATCTCATTCCTTTTTTTTTCTTCCTCTACTACATAACATATTTTATTTTATAATTATCTTTGTGTCCAGTAACCCAAGTGTCATTAACATATTTACTATCTTCACAAAAAGAAGAAAAAGAAATGAAGATCATGTTACAACGTTTTTCCTTTTTTTTATATGTTTCTTGGGTCGTCACTTGTTCTTTTTTGTTAGTTTTTGTTGTTGTCGTGTGTATGCTTCACTGTTCTTTTGCGCCCTTATCGGTCAGTGCAGTATAATCATCGTATATTTGATGTGATTGAGAGACGTTTTGGTTGTTCTTTTGTTGGTCTCTTCTGCGGCTACACAAGAGTGGTTTCTGTATCGTCCGCATGCAATATTACATACAAGAATTAAGTTGGTGGTTGGAGGTTGAGTTGAGTAATGACGAGGGGCGAGGGATCGGGAGAAGCCCCTGCCAATCGGAGGGCCGACGCGAAGCGCCAGTCACTCGCCGCGCAGAGAAGCCGGCCGGCGGATGCGAGAACTCGGCGGCTGGTCGAGAGCGTGTCGAGCGAGGGGGAGGTTAGCGGCGGGCACAACCAGCAGGCCGCCGGAAAAGGGCATCCGTGCTATCAGCTATGTATAAGCTGCGCTCGTCCGAGGCGATGGCCGGGGAAATGCGTTTCTCTGAAAGAGAGAAAAGAGTCCGGCCGCAAAAGCATTTGATTTTTACTTCTCGCGTCTTTTCGCATGGAGAACAAAAAATTGCAACGCCGCTTTTTTTTTGATAGCTCTCCGCCAGAACAGCTTACTTAACCGGCCGGCAGTCGGTGGGCAGAGGCCATATCATCCCTCCCGTTTCGCCACTCCATCTGCGCCATCCATCCAGATAACTATACACTTGATCTATAACCGCGCAAGTCCAGCAACCTCTTTATCTAGATAAACAGCAGCTAGACCGATGCTCAACGGCTACCAAGAAGAGAGAGGGCGGGTGTCCGGCGGCTCATTGACTGATGGCCACGAGCCGCGCCGACCACCTACGATGGGCGGCGGATGCACGATTTCCCACAAGCCTTACTGTCCCTGCATCCACGCCGGCTCGGGCCAGGCCCGCGCCAGACTCGCGCCACTTTCTTCCCGCTGCTGACTTCTCTCCCCCGAAACCATCGCCCCACATTGATCCCCTTCCAGACAGCCCTTGTCTGCCCCTCTCAGACCTCTCTTCCCTGCCAACACTCACCGCTCCTCCTCCCACCCTTATCTTCGCGTCAGATGTACCATCTGCAGCCCGGCGCGGGACTCTCCGACCAACTATTTATCCACCTCCGTTTCGTCCCGTTCCTGTGCCTAGACCCAACAGCACACAAGCATTCCGTTTTCATTTTCTTCAATCTCTCCGTACATCAACCAAGTCCACATGTGTCTTGGTTCTTGCTTTTTTCTCTCTGGCAAGAAACCTTGAAATTGTAATACAACCCCCCGGCTTCTGCCCACCACACACACATCAACGCGGAAGCTCGTATACTGGTTGACGTTGCATAGAAGCCATGTTTGTCCTTGGACTCCGTAAGCTAAAAGCACACACAGAAAGGCAAGACCAGGATTTGGTTTTTATTATGAAAGAATGTCTCGGTATGCACACCCCATATTGCTTTCATGGTTTGTTGGTGACGAAAAGGCTGCAAGCATGTAGCCCAAGAATGACTGGCGTGGACGCTGAGACAAAGCTGTATTCGTGTGGAGAACCCAAGAAGTAATAAAAACGATCAAGGAAAACATGTCATACAAGCGAAATCTGAGCAGACAAAAAAAATGTGTCGTTCTGATGGGTGTGGTCAAGGGGTAAAAAGTAAAATCGTAGCCCTCGGCACAATCAATCTACGTGGGGATCCAGCCGCTGTTCAGTCACTTATGTTTTCTCTTCGAAGAGGATCGTTCCTTCCGTTTCTGTGCTCTTAATTCTTTCTTGCCTCTAGAATCGACCATCTGAAAAAAAAAAAAAAATCAGCTGACTAAAACTCAGTAGAAAGAAGAATGACGAACCTTATATCGTCCCTTCACACCCTTAGGTCTACCTTTTTGACCTCTGTTTGCACCTTTAGCCACGACGATTTTGATGTCACTCTTTGTCTTGGGGGTTTTGTGCATCCGGCTCATCAGTTTGGTGATTTCCAGTGACTTTTCTTTCTCAGTCAAGTCGCTAGTCTCGTTGACTGTATTCGCTTTGCTTTGAGTTTTCTCAATTCGACGCAGTGTTCGCAACTTCTTACGCCCCTTAGCTTCCGCAATCTTCTTGATCGGCCTCGCATCCAGTGCTCTCATCTTATCCCTCAGGATTTTTACTGCTTCCTTCGTCACTGGCACGTGCTCCCTGAAATGCCTCATTTCATCATCCAAGAACCACGTGGGTAGCTCATTTTTATCATCGAAAAACGCATCACGTTTGAAGCCAGAATCGATCAGTTGGTCCTTAGTTTTCTTTCGATTAACCAAGTCAAGCGCAAGCTGGATGGCCTGCGGAGTAAGTAGCCCCTTTTCTGGACAACAGTTAAACATTAATCGTCAGATTTGTATGCAGAATAATTGAATAAAGTTATACTTGCAGAAGGCATACCTCGAACGATTTGAGCATTCTTTTCATCCGGATCCGGTAGTTCGTCGTCCCAAACCCCCCCAGTCGACTCGGGATCTACTTCTTCCATTTCAATGTCACTCTCGTCTGCTTCTGATACTTCGAGATATTTTTTGTCTTCGTCGTCGTCAAAGCAAATGTTTGCATCGCTGACCTCTGAGTCTTCGGAGCACTCTGGAAGTAGACTATCGACGCCACCCAAAGCTTTGAATACGGGCTGGTCGAACCACAAATCAGCAGCAGATGTCTGTGCCTCGATAGTGTCGTCTTTCTCATCTTCAAAATTTACCAATAGCTTTGGCTTCTTCGATGGCAAAGGCTGGGCTGCAGATTCTTGTTTTTTCCTAGAAGCCACAATTCGGTTAGCCTGGAGGGTCACGTCCTCGCCATCGCTATCACTGTCATCATCGTTTTCTTCAATTCCTTTCTGAAACTTGACCCGTTTCTGTCGAACGACTTCGATGTCATCTCCGCTTCCAATTTCATCGTCCTCATCATCAGCGAGATTATTGTGGTCATTACAACCAGTCCATTCTGCTTCTGGGTCATCGTTGTGCTTCAAACGTCGTGCTTCTTCGCGGGCTTTCCTTTTAGCGTCTTTTCGTAACTGGTTCTCTTGATACTCATCGTACGCAAGGTCTAAGCCTTCCTCGAGAGACATCAGTTTGGCTTCATCCTCTGATAGCTCTTCCTCGTCTTCATCTGCCTCCGGGTCTGTATCCAGCGGAGAATCTGAATCATCATCACCGTCACCATAGTGCATGCCATCTTCTGAGCTCAAATCGTGAGAATCCATATTTTGAAGGCCAAAGACTTCACCGTCGGCGGCTTCGATGCCGATGTCCATGGGCGTGGTCATTTGAAGTTGCATGCGCTGCACATCACGAGTCCTTTTCTCGTTGAGTCTCCGTCGTTCGCGTTTGCTTTCCAAAGCTTTTTCGTTTTGAATACGTACAAGCTGAAAGTCGCATTATGGTAGAGGAAATTAGTTTCGCGTTTCATTCCGAGACTCACAAGAGAGTCAGGACGAACCTCTTCCTTCATGATTTGTTCTTCATCCATTGGCTCGACCTCCACGGGAGCCTCGGATAGGGTCTGATCTGCAGGCTTGCTGTCGATCCCCAGTAATTCTCGAACAGCGGCGCGCCATTTCAGAAGTTTCTTAAAATCACCTTTGCCCAAAACTTTCAGATCCGTCAAACTAGTTTTGATCTCTGCAGTTGTTGCCTTGAGTTTGTATATTGCCTGATCTTGTTGAGAATCTTCAAACTTGATGCAATTGGCGGTCCCGAGGATACTGACAGGGTCCCTTGCGTTGATCAAGGCAGAGGCTGAGAAAGATTTGTGTAAGGTATAGTCTCCTTCTTCATAACCCTCTCTGGTTCGACGTTTTTTCTCCGGTTTGAATACATTCTGGGCGTTAGGTGTAAGCTTGCTACTACTCGCTTCAGCTTGATCGTCGGTGAGTTTCTTCGTCAATTCGATATCCTTAAATACATGAGCGGGATCTAAAAGTCGGGGGTCGATTTTCTTGGGAGCGAAGAACCCTTGGCAGACAACGAAGATTTCGGCCGAAACGTTACGGGACGATGGCGGTTTTGTGGCTTCAACTTTTTTGAATAGTTGGTTGAAGATATAAAGCAATGAATTATAATCTTTCGAACGGAAAACTTTGCTGATAAACGTTCCATTCGGTGCCAACATTTCCGTCGCTAGCTTCAAGGCGTGAAGCACCAACTCGGACTGGCTAAAGGCGTCTTGAACCCAAGCTGTCCCCACGTTAGGAGCTCCATCGTGAAGAACACTAAGTTAAAATTAGGCATGAGCAATAGATTAGTGTGCAGCTGTCGGCGAAGATAAGCAGCAGAATATGTTCTTACACATCAGCCCTCCAATCTTTTAGTTCACTTCGAAGCCACATCCGGCAACTTTGAGTCCGAATATCTTCAGTGGCCGTCACAACTTTAGGGATTGGTTTAATTGGTACTAGATCGACTCCAAGAATCAAGCCTGAGACGTGAGGGCGATGAAAAAAAGAAATCAGCAATCCAGAGCGAAGATGGTATTTCTGTGGATGCGGTATAACGTGGACGTACTATTCGCGGGCATCCATTTTGAAGCTACTTGGAGCCAACCACCCGGGGCGGCACACAGATCGATGCAACATCTTGCAGATTCCAAGAATTGGTACCGCTTGTTGAGCTGGATTAACTTGAATGCTGATCGCGCGCGATAGCCTTGTTCCTTGGCGAGTCTGTAGTACTTGTCCAGTCGTCCCTTCCCAGTTTTCTTCTCGCGTTTGCCCATGGTGCTATTGTCTGTGGTGAAGAAGAGGTTGACTGACTGAGCGGGATGAACATGTGGGCCGGACCAGCAGCGAGTCTGATGCGCCGCAGTGGAGCCCTGACACACGGCTGTCACAAGGAGCAGGCGGCTGAGACATATGGTGTATCAAACGCCGCTGGGCACACAGCCAAATTTGGCAAAATTGTGCCTAATTGCGCTGGGTTAACCCTAAAGCCAACTCGGCCGATGGCCAAGCCTTCACTAGCTTAAACCAATCCCCTCCCGGAGGAGGGCGCGAAGCTCCCCATCCGACGGAGGGGCTTGCAAGTGAAGTGCGCACTTTGGCCTCAGAGCTTGTGGCTTAGGCTGCATTTCAGGCAACCCCATGGTTCCGGTCGAAATAACTCGTCAACCAGGAGACATGGGGAAAAACATGAAAAAGTCACAGGCAGACTTGAACACCATTTTCCCTTAGATATTTCATAATTCAATCATCCCCCCTGGATAGGCCTCAATTCAATCATCCCCCCTGGATAGGCCTCTTTCCTTGCTATCCAAAAAAATCCATTACTTGAAGAGCCAATGCTCCCAACTCGACTAATTTCCTGTATTCTTCCCAACCCAATGAAAGATACAATGATACAGACCAGAAATTGCAGAAATACAGATATTACTCCTCTAGATGACATGAGGAAAGAAGGATTAAAAGGGGTTCAAACACATCTGAAGCGGGTATGGGGGGGGGGGGGGGAGGGATGAAAGGACTAACATGCGGATGGGTCTCATTCAGGCCTATTCATTGATGCAACACCTTGGTGCAATTGTAAGAAAAAGAAGGGAAATCTTTACCCCCCCAAAACTGCCTGCAGCTCTCAGGCCAGTGGCAACTTTACTGGCAAGCCCATTCTTTGGAGGTCTCTGCTGGGCAGTGAGTGACTCGCGCTTTGCACCTGTGAAACTCTGAAAAGAATATGTTTTCTGTGGAAATTGAACCCACGTCTCTTATGTCCATGTCAAGTATCCTAACCACTGTACTGAGGAAGCTTGGAGATGAATGGCTGGGTATGGGTAAATGAATGCTACTTGTGTCTAAAAAATATCCATTTGGAGGGTGAAAGCCTGTAATTGACAGGTGATAAAGTAGTACACCCCAAAATTTATGATAACACCTAGAGAAGCAGAACCACAATCCAACAGCCCCAGCCCTATGATTGTGAGGGGCTGGTGTTCAGCTATAAGCCTTCATGGCACTTTCCCAGCCCCCTCTTAGAGCATTTACAATTTTTGACCTTGGTGTCAGGCTAGCTGACCCAAGGGTAAGTGGCAGGTCAGCTATCATTGAGGTAGAAACCACATTGGTTGTGTGGGTTTGGATTGTGAAGTGCGATAGGGGATGCTATAGCTGCTCATTTGTTGTGGATGCATCTGTTTAACCTCAGTTTAGTGGTTGTAAAATTTGATGGCCACTAACCTGTAATTGTGTTTCAGGGTAGTAGACCTGTGCTTAGCCTGGCATCAATGGGGTTGCCACTCAGGGATATATGGGGTTAAGTCACCTAGCCTGGCAACTTAACCCAAGCCATTGCAAATTCTCTTAGCACATTCCAAACTTGGGGTGGGTTAGACTCAAGGTTTTCCTGGCCAAAGCCAAGTGACAGTGCCACACCACTGAAAATCAATTTACCCCTTTTCTTAAGGGGTACATGAGCATACATGAATAAGTATTTGTTTTTTTTATGTGTTATCATTCTAGAAAGAAAAACATTTCTTGGGTTAAGGTATGAATTTTCTTTCAAAGTCACAGGATTTCTCTTTATTTGCCTCAGTATGGAGGCTAATCACATCTGTTGTGGGGTGTAAAAACTCCACAATTGGAGTGTAATGTGTTTTTCTTCTGTTGCGCAGCCTGGATAAATTCATCTTTACTTTTGCCCTCTTCCACGCTGTGGTAATTCCAATGAAGCAGCACACAGAAAAGGACATCAAGATGGGACAAAAACAGGAATATTACTTCAGATTCAGAATCAGCGC
>LAVV01009501.1:0-12487 GCA_001263375.1 Puccinia sorghi
CCCCTCCTTCTGCTCCTCCAACACTGTAACACATAATAATACCATACCATCCTTGCTCCCCTCATCTTCAAACATCTTCTTGTGCGCTTTTTCCAGCCAAATCCCCTCTAGTATGTTGGGTTGGTTGCATGACACAAGCACTGCCCTCAGTTGATGTTCCAATGCAATGGAAATCAACATATCTGATGTTGAAAGCTTCCTTGCCTTACCAACATGCCTTCGATAATCTTTCAATTCAAGATACCAACTTTACCAATTGCCCCTCCCCTGAAGACTGGGAGATGATATTGGTGATGGAAGAATTCCTTTCAATCTTCCACACAGGTGAGTGTCTTTCTGTAACACTCAATTAATTTGTGGCTCATACTTACTTTTGTGATAATTGCAGCTACTCTCAAACTTGGAATGAGCAAGTATCCAACGGCTTACCTCCTCTACAAGAAGATGAAGAAAGTTGAACTGCACCTCAATCAAGCTCTTGCATTGGACCGTTCACATGTTGTTGACATGACCAAGCTGATGAAGGAAAAATACAATAAATACTGGAGTCAAATGGAAACAATGGCAGTGATCAAGATTGTTTTTGACACACGTTAAAAGTTTGAGTTGGTCAAGTTCTTCCTTGTTGAAGGACTGGGAGCCAATGATGCAGCTAGCAAATTTGAATCCATCAAAGCAGATATTTTCAAGTGGTTCAATGAGATTTTTACCTCTCAAAACTCCACCAAAACCCAATCACACTCTCCTCAGCCCTCTCCAGCAATTCAGGTCAATATTCCCCCCAAGAAAATGCTGATGATCTCTGATTCAAGAAGTTCCTTGCGGGGAAGAAGTCGACGGTGTGGAAAGAAAAACAGTGTCTCAGTAGGTAACTGAGAGTCCTTCTCCAATGTGTGTTGAGTACCCTTTGGTTTCACTGTGGAAAACTTCTAGATTGGTGAGTATCCTTCTTCAACCCCATGAGCAAAAACTCCCTTGTTGCCACTCTTTGCACACTGCAACCCAGAAAGAGACTGTGAATGTTCTGCTTTTTGGTGATTCTGAAGCTTGACTCCCAATTGTTCCCCTGTTCTTTCTCTTCTGGTTAATCAATAGATTTCCTCAATAGATAGATACAAAAATTCACCACGCTCCCCCCACAAAAAGGTTGCTCATTCCGGTTGACAAAAGCAAAAGTCAACCTGCTCAGCCAAACAAAAGTCTTGAAGATACTTTCCTTTGTTTACTTTGGTCCTCCTCAGTTTTCCACATATACCATGCCGTCAGTGACAGCTACTGGTGAGACCCGCAGCTTCCACCTGGCCTATAAAGACTCCACACTGGCTTGCTTGATGACATCAATTTGCTAGATCAATCACCGGTTTTTCAACATATCCAAGATGGAAATAGCCCACAAGTCAAGTTTAAGGTTAATAGAAACCAATGTCACATGGGTAAATACCTCCAAGATGGAATCTACCCTACATGGGCCACATAAGTAAAAAAAAAAATCTAATCCTGATGTAAAAAAAAGTAAGTGTCTTTATTTTCTATATATAAACTAAATTGTGTTTAAATATTAACTCTTCATTCAAATCTCTTTGCAAAGTTCCAAGAAGCATATCCAAAGGAAATGTAGTCGGCGTTTGGGGTATTACAGGCTCAATTTGCCATCGTCAAGAGCCCCAGATGTCTTTGGTGTAATGAAAATCTATGGAAGATCATCATGAAATTTGGCTGAAAGGACGATCCAAAATTGAGAAGAAATTCTGAGGAGACTCTGTTCATTTGGACTGGAATTCAAGAACAAGGATGGGTATACTCATGATTTAGTTAGTCTCCTACCAGCCCTTGAGATAGCATATAATAGTAGTAAACATTCCACAACAAGAGAAGCCCCTTATACATTGAAAAGAGAATGGATCCCTAAAATGCCAAAATAGAATATTAATGATAAAATACTCAGTGTTCATCCAACAGCAGTAGACTTCAAGAAAATTCTGGATATTACCCATCAGCATTCTGCCAAATGTGTTCAAGAAGCAGTAGAATATAACAAAACTAGATGGGATAAAAGTCATAGAAAGCCAGAATTTAAGAGAGGTGAAGAAGTATTGTTGTCCACAGTTAGTTTCAACAACCTAGGTGGCAATAAGAAACTGAAACCTTTTGTAGGCCTTTACATTTAAAAATCTACATAGAAAAAATGCTGTAGAAGTGATCCTGAGTAAGAACTCTCCGGAAGACACAAGATCCTGAAAGACATGAAAGAAGGGATGAATTTAAAAGATGTCAGAATATATTTGGTCAGATATAAAAACAATTCAGAAGATAAAGATGAGCGGTTACCAGAAAGTAATATCCCTGATGGGCCTATCCACT
The DNA here is from genome assembly GCA_001263375.1 of Puccinia sorghi. NCBI lineage: Eukaryota > Fungi > Basidiomycota > Pucciniomycetes > Pucciniales > Pucciniaceae > Puccinia > Puccinia sorghi. The sequence goes on from LAVV01009501.1 coordinate 2,362, forward strand.
TGAGGAATTACAGAGCTTCCAGGAGAAGCTGAGGTTCTTTTTCTGAATCCAAAGACTCAAGTTAGGAGTATTGAATTTCAGCTTGCTACTATGCAGAGACAGGAAGTCATAGTAGTAACAAGAAATAAACAGAAATAACTAACAATCATTTCTAGAATAAAATAACAATATTTCACAAAAAACTGTGTTTGGTGCAATAATTCATTAAATATTATTTCACCAATGGGTTCTACATGTAAAATGAAATAAGGTTACTCCCTAAAACCATCCTAGGATTAACCCTCCATACCTTTTATCATAACAAGAAACAACTAATTGAACAAAATAATTGGACATATAGAAATGTCATAACAAAGTAACACCATTAAACAGGTATTTGGAAGACCTCTGAACACAAAACATAAAAATATAGAAACTTGTTTATTAGTCTTGAAAACTAGTAGTACATTTGAGAAGGATTAATACATATATCTGTATACACAGATTGTGTTGCAAATGATACAAATGCAAGCACTACACTAGTTCAGTACTGGCTAAAAGAAACTGGAAGCGCCCAGACATTCTAATAATACTGAAACAGGCTAGTAAAAAAGCCACACAATGCACGTATTCACATGGTGTAGCAAGCCACAGCATTTGACACACCACATGACACAATACAGTCACTCTGAGTCAAAGTACAGACTAAAGGTGTACAACTGATACCAAGGGAGTCCCAGACACTTAGAAAGATTCATGACCTTGTCCCAAATGCTCCTGAATAGACTTGAAAGGCTCCCCCTTGGGATCTCCTCAGCTCATTCCAGCTTCAAGCTTATTCACACTGCAAAAAAAAAAACTTGCTCAACTGCCTGCAGTTGACATGCAGAAACTTCCAGGAAGCTTTTGTTGTTACTCCAAAACTTCTCCAAGAGTTATTCAACCAAGCTTTAATGCACAGTCACTGTGCATACTGCACAGTGAATGTGCCAAAACATCTAAATATGCAAACAGGTGGATTTTGGATGCTGCTTGGCTGGAGCATGCTGCATGTCAAATGCTGGCAGTTGAGCGAGTTTTTTTTTTGCAGTGTCAGTACTTGTCACCAGTTACTCCAACCATTGTCCAGCCTTATAATCTTATCAAAGTGAGTTATACCCTTCATCCCCTTCATCTTTTTTTCACAAAATACCTTCCAACCCTCCATTCTATTCCCCTGGTCCTTTTGTGCTAGCCCTTGCAGGAATTATTACTATCATAATTCCTGCCTTCCTTTATTGTTTATTATTTCCTGGGCACTTGAAAACACCTGTTCTACAGGCCCCTGTTCACCAAAAACACCCCTTTTACCCAGTTCTTGGCTCCAGAGGGCGCCTTAAACACCCCTTCTTGCAGACCCCTCTGTGTTTTACTAATTTTGTTTATTTTTGACGCATATTTATTATTATAAAAATCCACAAAAACCCCTTAAAATTTATAAAACCATTCTAAAACTCAATATAAAATATTTCTTCTAATCTTTTATGAATTTTGTGGCCCTTTTAGCTAGAGGAATATTATTCCTGGCATCAAGGTAGCTCACAAGAAAGGGGTAAAGATGACAGCAGTTAGTTTGAGGCTGGCAGGTAGATTGGGGTTATGTGGTTTGGTTTTGATGGAGGTGAGGTTCCAATGCCGGTCACAGGGGCAATGATCCTTCGGGTTGATAGAGCTAATGGTGGTGTTTTCTTCTCAAAACCAGCTTGTGCCAACCTGGGTGATGGAACAAGCTTAAAAGCCTCACTTACATGAAATTTTGCTGCATCTTCCCTGGAATCCGAGCAACACCCCAATCTGCTCACACAACTCCAGACTTAAAAAATTAATATTAAAAAATCAATCATCAAAACTAAAATATTAACAAGATAATAGCTTAAATAATCTAAAAATCATTACATTAAAAATATAAGCTCATCATTTGCAATCTCCCTCTGATCCTCAACAAATTTTTTCCTCACTCTTTATAATAAATCAACCAACTTTCTGGCATATCAACTTGATGAGAATGGAAGACCAGCAAGCTGGTAAATAACCCTTCTTTCTATCAATTTTTATTGTTCCAACTTATAAAATTTTGCTCTTATCCACCCCCAGGATTCATTTTGTTTTCCAGAGTTTCTGATGGAAGCCAAAGATACCAATGTAGTGCATGTCAATGAAAATCGATGAAGCTGGAGCAGACAAGCAACCACTTGGCCTCACAAGCTCACAAGTGTGGATATAAAAGTTTTTAAGTTATTGGGGATAGCACCATTCCATCCCCTGTCAATTATCATCCATCAACTTTTTGAAGTAGATGAATGGTTCCAAGAAATGGGTATAAGCCCAGAGTATTCTGTTCAATTTCAAAACTCCCAACATAAATTTTCACATCTTTCCCTCCAGGTGGAGAATGATGTAGGCTTTTGAACAGAATTGCCAGGAGATGAAGGATTTCCAGATAATCTGGATGTATATTATTCTGCGGATTAGAGTACAAATTTTCAGCAGGACCATAAATGTCTGCCTTAGAGATACTCCAGAGTATCCAAAAGCCTGCATATAAGTAATCATAGTATTGTATCTCCTTTAATAGGGTGTATCAAATAGAGGGTGTCAAATATGACCAAATCCACCATCAAAACCAGTCAATTAGAATTTTCAACAAAATTCCACTTTTGGGGATTTTGATCTTCTTTACATGCATTTCCACGGTTTTTGAAATGGTGGATTTTTGAAAACCAGTTGATTAAATAATTGTGGATTTGGTCATATTTCATAAAAATGTTTCACATCAAAATTAGTCATACATTGATGTCAGCGAGTTTAGAAAAATTAGCAGTTACTCACTCATTCTGTGGTAGGACCAAGAAAAGGGAATGGAGGAAAGAGAGAGAAAGACGAAGAAAACAAACAGCCACAAACAAAACCAAAAAATGAAAAGGAATCTTGGCGACTTTGAGGTCTCTTGACACTTGATCTTGATCGACTGAAACAGCTGAATTTGAAAACTGACCGTGGGTGTTCCAGGTTGTGCACCACAACGGTCCGGGCCACCGCCTCGCCGTGAGGAAAGGTGATAGGCAGGAATCCTGCCTTCAAAATGTTGCCCTTCATGTGCGGAAAGACACCAAGGAGGTGTTAGACTCTCCTCCCACACCGCACTAGCCCGATCACGCGCACTTCCAGCGAGCATTGTATCGGCGGCTGTGTTTCAGATTGGAACACGTATAATAGTTGCTAAGAGTAGGGTGGGAACCACCGAAGTTGAGGAACTGGACCCGACGCGTCTCAAGGTCCAAGGGGCAGTCTTGGGGCGAATGGGGACTCAAAATTGGATTGGCACAAAACCACCAAAGACCCCTGGGCGCTCAGGCCAAAGGAGGCACATTGGTTCCAAACCCCTCCTTCGGATATCGCCGCTGCGCGGCGAGTGACTGGCTCGCGCCGGCCCTCCGAATTTGGAGGGGCTTGTGTTAAGCTAGATCAGGAAGAGGCTGCGTGGAAGAGACAGGCTCAGATATTACCACGGCTGCACGCAAAAATATACCGAGGGGGAGACCGGCGGACATCCCAACATAGTCAGGTGAGTGGTGAGGAACACAGCCAAATGAGGTAGGAGATTTAGATTTCCAAATCCTCGAGCAAGAGAAGAGAGAAGGGAAAGCACATTCTAATCTAAAGACACACTGATCTCAAATCCAGAACGATACAAGCAACATCCACCGATCATGCAGGAGAGAGAGAGAGAGAGAGCACGAGACACGACGAGGATGTGTACATGTGCGGAGGACTGGCTAAGCCTGGTCAGACCCTTCTTGACTGCCTTCGTCTGTCATATTCACCGCGCGCTGAGGCTTATCATGACCTATGCGAGTTGGACGATGGGATCTAGCAGCGAGTCGTTTGGCGCGATCGTCCCTGTTAGCAATTCTACCAGAGAGAAAATACATGTTTCACAGTTCAGCGCCAGAAAGAAATGGGAGAGGTTTTCCAAGGGGGCAAGACTGACATCACTTCCGCCTCACTCCCTTCACCATTATCCGCCTCATTATCGTCATCATCATTATCATCATCATCATCGAGCTGCATCGTCGCCAGCTTGCGTTTCTTCTTCTCACCAGCGCGCTTAGGGGCCGACTTGGTTGCTCGCTTTGTCTTGCGTGCACCAGCTCCAACAGGCTCTCCATTGATCAGAGCCTCGCGCTCCTTGTGAATCGCGTGGATCCTCGCCAGCGAAAACTTCGCCGCAAAGTCCGAGGGCAGGTAATCCTTCTTAGACAACTGTAAAGCATTGCGGTCAGTGACCTACGTCTACCGACCATCCGGAATCGAATCACCTACTTTTGAGGCCTCCTCTGGTGAAAGCCGTTCAAATAGGTCCTCCGGAAGCTGCACCTTTCCTGGGTAGGTTGGCAGAACCCAATGGTGGTCTTGAGCTTTGATTCGTATCACCAACTGAGCCAAATCAGAAAGCACGTATAATGCCTGGTTAAAAAAAATTAAAATCAGAACGCTTTCCTTAGGGAGTGCTCATGACATAAGGGTTGCTTACATGGGGGTCTTTATTAACTTGACGATCCCGAACGGTCTTCAGTTGGCCCGCGAGATGGTACAATAGGGAGGCGTTCTCGTTGTTGCCCACACATTCGACGAAAAAGTCAATGTATATTGTAAAGTTCTCCATGTCACTCGTGTCGGTCCCATAATCCTCATGATGCGCCAAAGCGTGCAGTAGGTAAAGAATTGTGGTTTCGAACATTTTAGTGCGCATTTCTGTCACCCGTGATATCCATCATGACTCAGTACATAACCCTTTCGCGAAGTACATTGTACGAATTCCAAGTTGGAACTTACGAGGCCCGCCAATATTCAACCTTGAACTGATCGATCTGACAGCAATATCCTTTATTTCTTTCACGGGATCAGCCGCGGCCAGGTACATGAGCACATTGAAGCGCGGGTGATCCAACCGCCGTACTTGCAAGTACCTGGCTAGTTTTCTGTAAAACCGTAGTCGAACCTGCCAGCAAGTATCCTGGAGTAAGAAGAGTTAGGGATTAACAGCTTAACCCAGCTTGGAAATGCATTTAATGCAAAGTGCGGAGCAATCAATTTGCAATGTCTTACCTGTGAAATCCATACCAAATTACCAAAGTGTATCTGAACCTCTTTGTTGAAAGAAGGGTAGGTTGCAAGTTTAATAATTGACTCTGCTGCCTTCAGTCGAAATCTGGCTGCAACCGCGTAGCTACCGGGCCAAGGAGATTAAAAACGACGAGTTGAGTCGAAAGCTTTCTCTGGACTTTCAATAAATAAATCTATAAGGATTTCTAACCTATGAACGGTCGGGCCGATCTTTTCACGAAGCATGAGCTGCCATAGAAGTTTGAAGATAGGGGATGAAACCTTGCCGGCTTCGGGGGAATCCGCATACGCGATGCACCTGTTGACGAGCACTTTCAGGGCGCTGATTCTAGCTCTATTAGAGTCATTGAGTTCCTCGTCCGGGATCCAGTTGTCATCATCCTGTAACAGTAATTGTGATAAATTAGATGACATGGAGAGCGGCATTGATGGTACGGAGCTTACCTCTTGGTCTCCTTTACTAGAGCTGAGGATTTGTTGATGAAGTAGGAAGGTAGTTATAGTGTCCCCATGCGTGTCAAAGATCTTCGGAGCGTATTTGACGACTTGACTCAGCGCACTCAGCTGACTCAGTACCCGCCTGGGCGGCGATTCAAGCAAGCACGCGACCAAATCCTAATCGTCGCCATCGCATCGAAGGGCAGGGTTTGATCAGTTACACAAGTCAACATCTTAAAAGATCAAGTCGATCTTACTTCATGAACTTCCCGACACGCAGTCTCCATACCTTGCACTTTGACTAACACAACGGCTGCCTGCTTGGCCTGAAGGGGTGTCCCCTCCCTCGCAGAGTGTTTCATCGAGGCTACAATATCACTATGAGAAGTGCAAGGAAACTGATTCGGTGAATGGTGATGCACAAGTCATCAAGGCCTTGGGTTGTATGATTTGCACGGCTCACCTGTGACTAGGGATGATGGTAGCATCAGCTTTGGCAATACAGCTGAGTGCTAATAGACAGGCGTCTATCAAGGGTTGATTTGAGTTTTGCCTGTTTGAGAGGCAGTCGACAATAGCGTCGACGTGCTTCATCAGCATTGGTGGACGATCAATCGAAATCATTCCAAGTAATGTCTTGGCAGCATTGCAAGTCGAACGGGGTAAATTCGGTTGGACATCCGCTATCTCCATTGTTTGATCTTCAGCTTCCGGGTGCTGGATCCGGTCAAGGAGAATCGGAACACTGGCTGAGTTGGCGAACAAATATGCGGATTTGTGCAGGAAGATGTTGAGTGTCTCGGCAGAAGATGAAGATAGTGGCTTGAGCTTCCGGCGGAATTCTTGCTACAAGGAGTCAAGTTTGAGGGTCAGCCCACACGTGGATAGAAATTCATTTCGAATACTGACATGAGCTTTGATTAAAGTTGGAAGGTCTGCTTGGTCATCCGACATCGTTTTGAATAGCTTATAAAATCGTCTGTCATTCGACTTTGCAAGACTGTGAAGTTCTTCTATGGCTTTGGCAGGATCGGGAAAGTGGGCTTCGAATATGGAGAGGAATGAAAAAAAAGGATGATAAGCGGTTGAATCATGCAGATAAGTGACCTATTGGGAGGACTTACATGATAAAATCCGAATGATGGAAGCTAATTGCGTTCTAACTAGGGTATCTTTCTGATCCATGACGCCACCCTGCAAGCTCAAAGGAAACAGACTGTTCTCAGCAGGAAGTACAGTGGCTAGCACTGGAGTAATCCGAGTACATTATACGATTCACATGCATCCAAAAATCGGTCGAACCCAGTTGGTCGTCTAGAGAACCAGAAGTCAATGGCACGGTACGCTAAGGATGCGCACAAAGTGGGATCCTACTTACTTGATTCCAATCCGAGAAAATTTTCGTAATTTCAGCATACTGGCGGAGTCAAGGTATTTGGTAACATTGAGCAACCGATCAACCCATCTGTCCTTTTCTGCTATGGTTGAAGGGAACGGAGCAACGTATTCGAGGAAGACCGTTTCTGCCGAAGCGCTAAGCGAGATGATTGGGTCACTAAGCCGCCAATGGCCGAAACAGTATCACGATTGAATAGTTGCCGTACCATAGCCGTGGATCACCCAAAAACATACTTGACAAAATTTCTTGCGGTATCCAGGCAAGCTGTGTTATTGCGTGTGGATTGTCGGCTTCTCTATTTCAGCGCATCAAACCAGTCGGTCACCCAATTAATGATTGAAGTTTCGCAGATGCCTGGAAGCCAAAAGTTATGAAGTTGAGTTGATAGAAATACATACATGGCAGACTGTGCCAGTTTATACAGCCTTCCTAGAGCATTGAGAGCTTCTCGTTGGACGGAGGCCTGGTCAACACATCAAGACGGAAGCAACTATGGCTTAGTGAAGGACTCTCGTAGGGTGTGGACTTAAGGCGAGTCCTAACCTTACGATCTTCAATTCTACCGCTGAGGGTTTTAAGAACGCTGACATCCAGGTGATGTAGTACCAGCTCGAACTCTAACTCAGAAAACACCTTACAGCACTCGCACCGGACTTTATCGTCGGAATCAATCAGACACGTCTTAAAAAGAGCGCTGATGTCTTCGTTCAAATGCGGCTGCTTGGAAATGATCTGCTTCAAACAACCGACAACAGCCAACCGTACCTGGGGTGAAAGGTCTTTCGCCCTGCGGATCCATTCCTTCCAAGTGCTAGAATATCTCCTGGCAAGATCCCCGCCTAATGGTTGGTGATTGTAAAAGGTGGAGTGATTGGAAGTGCCTACGCTGTTTGCCGTGAGTGACTTGAGGCTTTGAGCGCTGGGAATCGAGCTAAATGATTGCTCGGAAAACATTTGGCCCAATGTTTGAACTGCCAAGACGCGTAGTTGAACCTGATCCTTTTTTAACTCGGCCTCTAGCTGGGGTATTACGCTTTGTAGCAATCCTGGACAGACTCGATAGACGCCTGTGATCAAAACGTGGGTAGCTTCTAGCTCTGCAGTACTTTTCCGCGTTTTCCGGTCATCGTCCGATTCGTCGCTGTCTAAATGCTCGGAGTGATCGTGTTCAAATCCAGCAGCCTTCGAGGCTTGTATCAAAAGGTCATTGAAATACCGACAAACGTCCTGTTTCAACCGATCTTCACAAGCGTTACAAATATCTATCGCCAGTCGATAAGCAGCGGGATTCGATTTGAAATGCTTAGGTTTGAATTGTTCAAGAAGCAGCTTGACAACAGTCGGTGGTATGATGGGCGAGGCAGCATTTATGATTTGTACGGAGAGGTCGGCGAACAACAGAAGGAAGTTTTGCGACATTTCTGTACTACAGGATTGAAAGCACATAACAAATCAGTCAATCGTCATCATCACAAGAGAAAAACCCCACACTGACGTAACCATTTTGAAAAGGTCATGAAATATCTCCGTGATCAACTCTTCACTTTGTGGCACATCGCAGACAAGTACTATACTCTGGACGGTAGATAGTGACTCGAGAAGATGCAAATCTAAATGAGAGAAAGATAATCAGATCAGAATGACACGTTAAATAGTGTGCTGCACTTTTGAAACAACATAAAAAAGGATGACGGGCAATGGGCGCACAATGGGCTTGATTGGGAGATTGACCCGGACCAGACTGCAAATTGCGAAGTTGACGAAAAAAGAATTGAAAGATATCCTGCCATAAACAAAGACATTTTAGCAAATCTAGGCGAAAAGGAGGAGAGTGAGAAGATATTGAAATTACCCTGAGTTCTGAGACTGTGTAAGGAGCATCAGGAGCATAGAGTCTGAGTAGATGAGCGATACAGCACGCGACGAGTGCCTTGACAGTCTTGTCCTTGTGCACGATGAGTACGGGCCGGATTAACTCGTCTCGAACAGTTGAGAGAGAATCGCGTAGGATAGCATCTTGCTCGAAGGCCTCAAGTTCCTCGAGCAATGCGGTTAAGCGCTTTATTAATTCACTTGTGGTGGCTTTCGAATCCTTAGTAAGTGATCCTTTGAACTTGAGACCTGGGAAGACACCATGAAACAAGGACTGAATTAGCGATGCTGCAACAGAACCAAGCGACAAAGGTACGAACGTTGAGATAAAGGTTGACTCGCTTCTGAGCTATCCATCGTGAGCAGAAGTGATGATGTGTTGGATGGAGATTGGATTGGGGAAGGTTCTTCGTAGGTTAGTTCATGAGGTGTATCATCGGCAAAAGTCTGAGAAGCAGGAGTGGAGATGATCGCCGCGTTGAGTAGTACGACCAGAAACTCGGTGAGATGAAGCTCGCGACGCGTGGCAGAAAAAAGTAATAATCAGAGATTCGCACCTCGCGCAAAGCTGTGTCCTGTCACAGGGACAGGTTTCACAGTCCTGTTTCATTACTAATACAGGTCTAACAAGCCCCAGAATTTTTTTTTTTCAGTATAATTTTGCCTTAGCATTGCACACTACGAATCTGTAAGTATCACCCTACATACAGATGTAAAATCTGAAAACCAGCCTCAAGAGAAACAACAGGGAACAAGGAGAGTACGCGGAAATTAAAACAAGCTTCTTAAGAGGGATAAGGAAAAAACAAAACCATGAAAACAAAGAATATAAGACATGAAAACAACAATAAAGCTTCAAAGAAATGGGAAGTGGCCTGATTCCTTGAGGAAGACCATCACTAAGGAGTGGGATTTTGGATTCTTGAGGAGAAAATGGGGGTTGTTCCAGTTAAATCTGATCTTCTTCTTGGCTGCCTGTCTGCAGCACCAGGAATCAATAAGCACCTGATGACAGGTGACATGAGGCTACACTGCCAATGTGATTGTTTCAGATTCCCACATCTGGCATTATGTCAGATGAAAAAGTCTGATATTATATCAGAAGAAACTGGCATTGTATCTATCAGGACTGATATCTTATCTGACTAAACTGATATTATATCTATCATAACTGAGATTGTGTCTACCCAACCTACTTAACATCAACATAACTTGATTTTATATCAGATTCTGCCAACTGATACAACTGTTTGGCCCATGGACATAAAATCA
>LAVV01009502.1:0-24262 GCA_001263375.1 Puccinia sorghi
ATCCCTTTTGGCTCTCATTTCAGTGGCTGGATTGCTGGGAGGTGGGGGCACTGTGCTTGGCTGGGATGATATTATTGGGTTGGGTAGAGCTGCTGAGTACAAGGAGGCCATATTGATGCAGTTAAGGCAGTAGAATGGTGGGCCGCTACGCTACAGGCCAAAATAGCGTAGCATAGTGGCCGTTTTTTTTTCTCTGTCAACGCTGTAGCGTTAGCGGCGCTACAGAGCCGCTACGCTATGTTATGCTACACTACAGCGCTTGTAGCAGCTATTTTCCGCTACAAAGCGCTGTAGTGTAGCGTAAAAAGGCCTTTTTTGGGCCTCGTTCCGTTAGCATTAGCGCAAAACTGCTAACAGCTACAACAAAAGTCGTTAGCTGTTAGCGGTTTTAAGCTACACTAACGCTACGTGTAGTGTAGTGGGCCCACTGTTGGCAGTAGCCAGGAAGAACAGTGGAACGGTTTCCACACTGGAGACAGTTCATTTTGTGACAAGTGCTAGTGGAGCTTGAGATGATGGTGGGTCTTGAACTCTTATGGAAATGGGTGAGTAAGTCTCTATATGACGGTCAAAAAAGGTGTTATATTGTGGGTTGCAACCACAATCTGACCCCTGGTTTTGTGATCATTGTATCAATCTGTATCTGCAGGTTGATGTAGGGGGATCTCAGAGGAAGGTGTTCTTCGGAAGCCATGTACAGGTGAGGAAACATCTTTTCATGGCTTGACTGGTGGCTAGGAACCAGTGATGGCGGTTGAGAGCCATGTGTGGCCAATATTGTGTCAAGCTGTTTGGCCAGAAATACAGCCTGTCCGGAATGGCGGCTCCAGGGCGTCAATATGACTAGTTGGGCGGAAATATGGCCAACATGGCGGATAAAATCCGTAAAATATTCGTTTTTTCGTTTTTTTGGCCAATTTGGCGCTCCAGTGCCTCCATATTGAAGCGGCTATATCTGCAACCAAGCTCCACGAGAAAAAAACATGACTCAAGTGGATACCCGGCAAAGATAAACTTGCGGATATATTGACCAAAGCCCTGGGGAAGTCAGCACACCATCAGGCGGGGCTAATCATCCAGGGTATACTTCAGAAATAGTTTTTTCAAGTTTGTCTTTCTATTTTTTCTTTTTTTCTTTCTTCCGTCACTTTTTTTGGGGGGTGTTGGTACATGTAGATGTCATGTACACAGTCCTCAACTGCGCAACATTTCACAAAGAGATTGTACAAAAGTATTTACAATGATTTTATACTAAAAGTAATACACCCATTCATACTGTCGAGTACTCTCTCCAACAAGCTGCTTTTCATTTTCCTAGGATTTTCAAAAAATCATATGCTTTTTCCTCCCTGTCACCTCTCCGCACCCTGCCTCGTCCCACTGCTCCCCGAACGCCTGAAAATCACTCCCGTTCTTGACATGATTCTTGACAGTCTAGCCTTCCGGTCTCTGGCTGGCCGTGCAGCTCTTGGTCGACACAGGCTGTGGTCAGACAGAGCTTTCGCTTGATGGTCGCCGCCTGCTCCTGGTGAGGGACCTCGACCGAGCACTCGATGCTGCTGGTGAAGCAGTCCGAATGACTGGGCCAAGCTTATCCGACGTGCAAATCCAGCTTCTTGTCTCTGCGGGACTAGGCTAAGATAGACCCATCTGGCAGTGCGCTGCTCGGACGGTAATGATGTCCAAGCAGCTCGTATCACTGGCAGCTCACCCCTGAACGCTCTGAGCCATTAATTCTGCGTGTTGGGCCGCTTTCTTCCGGTCTGGAACACGCCATGGATCTCCCTCGGTGTCGTAGCAGTGTCGAACTAATAGATTGTTTTTTTTGAGTGCAATTTCGCCCGTTGTGGCAACGCACACTATGAATTTAAAACATCATCTTTCCTACAACCATTCATCTCTTGATTTTATTTTAAATTTTAATTGAACAGGCCCCGGGAACCTCGCTGCACAGGGCCCAACACGCTCGCACACCGTACAAACTTGATCTGAGTGCATTATTATGGTGGCTCAATCAGTGACAATGGGTGCGTAAGGGTCCGACGTCAAGTGTATCCGATTAAAACAGCATTGAACGAATGGCGTCCACCCACTCCCATCAGCACATGAGTCAAACCATTAGTTCACTCAGATTTGGTGGACACAGAGTTTTATAAGATGCAAATCACACTCTAGAACGGCTGGTTCCATTGTTAGCAACCCAACCAAGGACCCACTTCCCCCCCACTCAAACTCGCGAATCTTAACTGGCGCCCCCCCGCATATAATCATGTCCTATCACCATCGTCCAGTCAATTATACGCATGACACTGACCCGTCAGTCTATCAGGTCAGGGCTGCCCGGCCTCCAGCACAAGGCTACGCGAGGAGTCAATCAAATGTACGGCAATGCATGCCGCAGACTTGGTCGCTTCCGAGAACCATGTTGGGTGGTGGCTGATGATCGAGACGAGTGATTTGTTTACAGGATAATATGGCGACACATTTCTTGCCACAAACCCCAAGCCAAGGGTTGCGGCACATCCATGAGAACACAGGCCACCAGGACCCGCATATCCGAACAGCATCGAGCTCATCAACAGCAGCTTCACACCATGAGAGCATACTCCAAAAAATTCCAAGTGCGTCCAATGGTTTATCAGCTGCTACATTTCAAGGGAGAAGATACTCACAGAAAGGCATTCCACCAACCAAATAGATCACGCATACCACGACCTCCCACCCATCTGCTCTCGAGAGCCCTCGCTAATATCCATTCCGGCCACTTTGAGTGAATGCGGGACCGAGAGTGATGAAGAATCTAGCCCGGACAAGTTGAGTTGTTTTCTTATACTGTGTTATACAAAGGTGTCTTCAAGTACTCGAGCCCAAATTGTTAACATTGGGCAATCTGTAAAACAGGGCTGCGCTATCACCTTCCTCAGCAGAGCATGATTTCTTTATGCCGGCGCGGGCCCAGCGGGTAAGCATTCCGGACCGACCCTCGAGAAATTTTGATGCCACCAATGCTCAACAAGAAATGAGCCAGCTTGGTATGACTGGGAAGCAAGCCTGGAGGCCGACTCCTAGTGTTGCAACGGATCTTTCCTATGGAGCGGCTAATATGTCGCTTGAGGAGTTGTACGGCAAGGGCTTAACTTCCTATCCTCATCAAACAGTGATCGAGGCAGAGATGAAAGCCAGTCTCCTCTCCCTATTGAGTATCGACGCTTTTGAATATATGCTTGCAAAGCGCGCATCTCGCGAGGTCTTTCGCGACTGGTTGATTCACCAGGGAGGCGCCGACAAGCTCGATCGATGGACTGAAGAATCTCGCATAAATCAACTGCATATTGAGGCTCAACAAAGTGCTCAGCACTTATTAGGTAGGCAAACTCTCCCTTCATATGTGTACAAACATAACCTGTGAGGCGCATAGTATTTTGTTAATCAACCAAATCTTAAAAACTACAGAACGTTATCACGATTCTGATGGGAAGGATTCCGCCAAGCCAAGTCAAATAGACAGCCTGAACAAACTTGCGATTAAAGAGACCATGAACTTGGCGCATTCTTCCCAAGTTTTGGTCGCGAGCCGTCAACACCTGCTCCAGTCTTTGTATAATGAAACATTCAAGGTTAGCTCATGACATTTTCTGATGCCATCGCGACCCGTGGAACTCAGCTAACATGCTCGACTGATTATATCCACAGCAATTCATAACCAGCAAGTTAATCGAGGTCACTAAGATGAAACTTCGTAGCGGTGTTGATGAGAGCATCTGTAAAGGCTTAGGTAGTTTCCTCAGAAAAGGTCCTATTGTTGCATGTCCGAGTTTGAGAGCTAACCTTTGATTTATCTGCGGTATTTGATCCACTTCACCTCAGGTGATTCCTTCGTTGTGTCCAACCCACATATGAGGTGAGCATGGTCATAATTATGAATGATGCACTAGCACAACCGCGTGCTGAATCGGCACTTCTCCACAGGGATAATCCGGTGGTCATGGTTTCGCCCAGCTTTACGCAAGTTTTCTGCTATACTTTTTGCCTGGCTGTCCAACCATTGTATTGACTAATCTCCATCATTAACGAATATATCCTATAGCGCAACAACAGGCAAGTTTCATTTTCTTGCTCTCTCTCTCTCTCTCTCTCGGAAGCAAGATTGGATTGGACAAGTTGAGGACTTGGCAGGCTCATACTGAGACTTCCTTTAAACAGGCCACGATAGAGACGCAATTATTGGCAAAAATTGCCGCTTCCTGCAAGGTAAGGCCATAATTTTGCTATGCAATAATCCAGGGTGTCATTTTTTTTGAGTGTTTTTCTTTTCTGAACAGGCCCCGGGACCAGTCCGCAATCGATCCAACGTCTCCGAGTGGCCTTACAGAAGGGACTCCCATCTGTCGAGCTTCTCTTAAACTACAAGGCTGACGGGACGCCCTTCTACTGCCTTTTGAGTATCATCCCATTGTTCGATGATAAAGGCTTTCTGAGCTGTGAGTATTGCTTGATGATCACGCCCTCTAATCGTGTCTGACTTGCATTTTGGCGTGCTCAGATTATATCGGAGGACAAATCGTACGCATTAATTGTGCTGAACCTCATCTACTTGATGGCGTTTGCTTTAATAACTCTAGAATGTCTTAACAGAACGTCACCGACGAAATGCGCAATAATCAACTAATGGCATTGATCTCGCAATCCAACACTGCTCCTGTTGAGATAACGTCGGAGGACTTCCAAATCACAACGACCCCCAAGGCCAGCCATGCCGATTCTAAACGAATGGCGACTAACGACCCAATCCTCTTCAAAAGACTTGCGAGTAGCATCGACTCTCGCCAGAGCTCCTCTATTAATAGTGACCGTTCTAAGCCCCCTAGATATCTTTCCTTCGACTGGTTCAACTTGAAGAACCGACACGAGAAGAAACTTCAAGAGGTCGAATTTACTAAGCCTGATGATAGGTGTGAATTTAACGCCACTAATTTGAGCGAGAGTCTTTCTGCTTTTCAATCCAATTATTCAAGAGTGAGTTTTTTCCATCTGTTAAGTGTCTGGCTGTATACTGATTATCATACAATTGTTATCTATCATAAAAAAACCTCAAGCTCATCCTATTCAACCAGGCCACTTGCTCTATCGTATTCATCACGCCCGAAGCGTTAAACTTTCTGGGTTAGTTATGTCGGGAAAAGAATGGAACACCCACGACGCAAAGCAAATGACAAGATGATATTTTTTTTATGATCCCCCCGCCTTCCCCTACCTGAATGTGATGATTTCCTACACGTTGTGAGGCCAGGCTTCCCAACAAGGACGATGGAGGAAGCTTACTCATCAGCGCTGCTTCATCACGACTTCTTCGACTTGTTGGGGAATTGCAAGACCACACGCAAAACACCACTCTCGAAAAAAGTGTTGAAGAAAATCGTTGCAAGGTACATGATATTGCTTGTCCTAGTATATTCTGTTTCAATACACACACTCTCTCTTCTGAACTCGATCATCATTTTCCTTCTTCTCAGGAAATCTTCTGCGTCGTTTGAAGGCGAGTTAAGTTGGGCTTATAAATCGGATGACGACAGGTGAGTATTTGCACAGCTCCGTGAAACCACATAACACTGATTTGATTGACTGGCTTTTTAAGCGCGCGGATTCCCTTCAAACAGAGAAAGAAAGTGCAAGTTGTTGAGACAAGTGAGTTGCTCCTGAAGCGGCTGCTTCCATATTCGTCCCCACTGACCAGACACTTTCCGGACGCCATGTGTTTTGATTTGCAGGTGTAATTCATGTGAGTTTTTTTTCCCAAGCCATTGATGATAATCTATTACTAATTTTTGCGGACTCTGTTCGACTGATTGAGGGAATAGTTGACTCCATTGATAGTAAGCCCTGTGAACCACAGTCAGTCAGATAACACGGCAGACTAACTAAGCAACTGCTTGTTCCAGGACCAAGTCGGCAAGTGCGCCTCCTATGTGGCGGTCCTCAGCTAAAACCCACCACCCGCATTTTTCCTCCCGAATCCCCACCGAGTCGTCCTCATCAGCGCCCGTCATTGTTGCAACACAAACCTGCACAGAGCCGGCGGGGAAAAAGATGGAATTTGTACCTACTTTCGATTTGCATCAAGTTTATCTTAATCAGAAATTTGTCCTTGCATTATCAAGCACCCATAGATCATCCAAATTAATGCATATTTATTGGCTCCCGTTCGATTGCTTTTCCGCGTCCTGTTGGCCTTCAAAAACAACGCCGGTTGATTGAATGAATTATTTCATCAGATAGGGTGGCGCACTTGCTCGTGAGAGGGCCTCCCCCACTTTAATGTTTCGCTTTCTATCCCCCGGGCAGAGCCTCTTTCTGCAGATGCCCCCCTCCCCCTACCCATCCTTTACATACTCTTAATTGACTTGGGGGGAGCCACTCCTGAGACCAGTCAAGCGCGCAAGTAATGGTGGTTTTTGTTGATGATGAAAAAGAAGAAAAAGTCATAACAATAAATAGTAAAGGGTTATTACAGGTCGCAAAAGCAACCACAAGGTACGAACAAAAGGAAACAAACGCACAAATATACTTCAGGTAAACATCTATACTTCTTAATACATATATATATATATATAATGTTTACACAAGCCACACAAAATCAAGGACAACAAAAAGGAAAAATAAGATTATAAATGATACATGAACGAAAGAAGGTATTAGTAGAACGAATGAGACGTTCAACAAGCCATTAAAGATTGAACCAATCCTACCAGAACAAAAAAGGGAAAGAGGAAGGGAGAGAGAAGGTGTGTGGATAAGATGGGGGGGGGGGTCAAGTTCTTCTCGTAGGACCAGGAGAGCGACTGAGAACGCCCATGGATTTGTATCGTTCCAACTCGACTTGAAGTCTAACATAAACGGCAGAAGAAGAAGCAAATCAACATCCACTGTTCCATACTTGACACACATCGAGCATGGCATATATACATTAGAGAGAGAGAGACTAACCTGGATATCTTTTCTTGGAGATCGGCCACTTCTCGTTCTGCTCTACGTTTGGCTAGTTGTGACTCAGTTTCCGAAGATTGCTAAAAAGAAGCCGCGGAAAACCCAAAAAAGCGTGTCAGATGATAAGCTTGGAAGAAAATGAAAACAATATCGCACATAAAAAAAAGCTGGACTCAACTAGATCCGAATTTAATTTCCTCAAGCTGAAGAGTTTATTTTCAAAGTTTTTAATTTCGTCAAGGAGGCGATTTTTAGAGCGATCAGAGTCGACCAACTTGAACTCGAGGTCTTTAAGGCTGCGTTCGGCCTTTTTACTGAGCTTGTTATAGTTCTCCTTCTCCTGTTCTAGTTGGTTCACTACTTCCTCGTACTGCTTCGGGTCAATCACACTCAAATTGTTGCGGTTCTGCGCTGAGCGCGGCGAGGACGTCATCGTACGCGTTTCGAAATCAACTATCTTGAGGTTCAATAATTTGATCTTGCGTTCTAACTCAGTCTGAAGACCAAAACCGGGCGCAAAGAGAGAATCGGTCAGCTCTTATATGTATATGTCAAGTTATACAAGCGTCTCATACATTTGCTTTCAACAATTCTGAGCTTTCGGATCTTTCTCGATTGGCTTCCATCTGGCAACTGAAATGGAGGTTGGACGGCAGTCAGGATTAAGCTCAAGAGGGATATCAGGGGGGGGGGAGTGCTGACTCGTTGGCAAAGGCCTCTGCTTTTTTCTGGCGCTCAAGGGCCCCGGAAACAAGGTCTTCCTTCTCCTCCAACTGTCTCTTCAAATCGCTGCGCTCCTGCTGCAATGTTTGCAAGACTCGATCATTCGATAATCGACCTAAGACACCCTCCCCCCCATAGAAAAAAGTTCAGCTATCCAGTCGTGGTAGGTAAGGAAGGCTGGTTAGTAAATCATGAGTGGTACCTGAATTAGCCGAAAGGAATTCCGATCCAATTTCCTCCAATCGTTGCTCCAAAGATTTTTTGGCGGTCACTAGGGCTGCCCGATCAGCTTCGGCCTCGTCTCTAGCAGCCCTCAGATCGCGCACTTGGCTCATCAGAGTAACAATCTGAGAGGATTGCTCAGCCTGCGCCGCGACCGCCTCGTCGTAGGCTTTGGTGATATCTTGGACTCTGGTTCCTCGGACATCAGCCAAACGACGTACATCATTAGCCCCCATGATGATCGCGCATGGAAAAACAAAGTAAGAATCATGAAGGACAGCACCCACTTGGTCTCCAATCTTTCTTTTTCTTTACTGAACCCTCCTCTCGAATACAATCTCTCATCGTTCCGTATTTGGAGCTCATCCCTCTCTGTGCGCAATTGTCGAACCTCCTCCCTGACCTTCATCGTACGTTCTCTTTCCGATTCGAGCTCTTTCTATTATGATCCAGACAAAAGAAACAACGTTTTCCGCCCCACCCCCCAAAAAAATAGAGATCAGCCCAACCAGTCATCGCTAGAAAGGATTAGACAGTCAGTAAGTAAGGGGTTTGTGCATACTGCAAGATTTTCCAGCTCGTGTTGAAACCTTTGTCTGGTTGCTTCGACCGTATAATCTCGGTCTTTCATAGCCCGGTCGTACTGGTCCCTGAGCTCATTCAGTTCCGCAAGGGTCCGCTCTGTCTCTCGCTGAGCTTTGGTGAAATCCCCACCCTCGTCCTCCAAGTAGGCTTCCAATTCTCGTACCCGTTGCTCAGCCACTCGGGCCCGCTGCTCAGCCGCCTCCCTATCTTCCGCCGCCTCAGCCCTTCTTCGCTCGCTGTCAGCGAGCGAGACCTTGGCAAAAGTCTGAATTAAAAAAAAAGTACATTTAGCTGAAGGTTGCCCTTGCAACGAATTTTGTAGGTAATGAAAACCAACTTCGCTTTTCTCAGCTTTGAGCCGGGCTACCTCAGCTGCCTCGACCCGATCACGATACTGGTCAGCTTTCCTACATGGAGATACAGGCGATTGAATCATAAAAGGGTTAGAAGAAGAATCGCGCGAAAGCGTGTTGATCAGGGCTCCAGGGACCGAAAAAAGGGCTTACTGTTTCCAAGAAACCAGGGCGTTCTCGAGGTCACCAGTGGAAGCTCTTTCGATCTGAGCCTCCTGCAACTCGGCCAACATCTGCCGTTTATCTTCTGCCTCTTGCTCGATCATTTGGCCATAATGTTCGCATTTTTGTTTATAATCCATCAATTCTGTTACAACGGGGATTCGTTTTTTTTGTTTCGAGAAAGAATAGAATGAGCAACTCTTTCTGTCTCTATGTTGTTACAAGATGCGGTTAGTTACTTGCCGGCTTCTAACATGGCCTTAGTTTGCTGCAGCTCATTCTATCCATCAAGTGTAACGAAATAATTAAGGGTGAAAGGATGAGTAAAAGACAAGAAATCGAGCTAATGAGAGAGAAATGATGACAAACGATGCGAGTTTTCTGGCTTTCGAGTTCGTGAGCACTGGCACGATTTTGGGAAAGAAGGTTGAACTGATTTGATTCGAGTTTGGAGAAGCGATCGTCCATGGAGTTGGTGAAAGAGTTTTGAATTTCTTTGAGGTTCTGACTGCCTTTCAACCTGGACTGTTCTGCGAGGCTTCTGGCCTCCATCTCCTCCTTCAAAAGCTCCTGCAATTGTTCGTTTTCGAGGTTCAACTTGCGCTTAATTTCCTCGATGGTGATCGATTGGTTCGAGTCCTCGTTGTTCAGAATCTTTAGTAGGCCATTCAACTGAGACTCCAAGTGGTTCCGGATCACGTCCGACTTAATTTGCTGGATACTCATCACTTGCAAGTCCGCCTGTAACCCGTGGTTAGCCCGCTCGTGCTTCCGGATCGTCTCCTCGAGTTGGATCATCTTGAACCGGTCTTGGCCCAATGCATTCTGGTCAAACTCTCGTGACATCCGGGCTACCGAGCCTGGTCGGCCGTGATTACGCTTGAATGCGGCACCGTTGGCAAAGTTTTTCATCGGCTCGATCACCGGTCGACCTAATGAATCCAGAGATGAAGCCCTTACAACAAAAAAGTAACAGTGTTTAGTCAAGCCAGTCAATGGGCAGAGGGAGAAAGGAGACCAACATTTCGTTTTCTAACTCTTCGTTAGCTTGTTGTAACTCGGCCAGTAACTTATTCTTGAGCTCGTTCTCATTCTTATTGGGGTCCGACTTGACCAAATGGATAAGATCGGTATAACGTTGTTCCACCTGCTTCTTCACTCGATCGATGGTTGCCTTATTCAGAGTAGCATCTCTTTCGAGCAGTTGACGTTCCAGATCCGCGATCCGATTCTCATACTCCTTTTTGGCCTTCCCACTCACTCCGGTATCCTATGATGATGGCGAACAGACGATATGTTAGTTCATTTACCGATAAGAGGTCACCAAAATTGTACTGACCTCTGTTTGCGGACGGCGTCCAATATTACCCATACTAGTGATCCCAGTCTTGGCCACTTGGAGCTCAGCCTGCAGCTTTTTGACTAATGCAAGAAGGGAACACGGGTCAACCATCTTGAAATTTAAAGGAAATGAAAGAGGGAATGGTACGAACCATTAGCCTCTGCTTGATTCCGAGCCACTTTTTCTTTGTCAAGGGTTAATTTCAAGAGATGGACTTCATTCTTGTTATCGTTTGCGCCGCTGACTCGACGATGTTGAGCATGAGATTGGCGGTTCTGTGCCCTCTCCTTCTGTAACTCCCTCGTCAGGTCTTCAGCCTCTCCCTTCAACCTGGCAACCGTCCGATCGAGTAGCTTCAACTGTCCGGCTTGATCTCTCAGTAGAGCTTGGGCTTCACTCAATTGTCGATCCGTATATTTCTTGGCTTCTTCGAGTACATGGACATGCTCGACGATCGTCTTATCTTGTAATGAGATCGCCTTGTGTAACTCTTGATTCTTGAGCGTCAATTCTTTTCTCAAGCTGGCCGAATTCTTCTCGTGCTCTGATACAGTATCTTTATGGATTTTAAGATCCTTCTCTAAGCTTATGTTGTCGTGCTCCAATTCCAACCGTTTGTTCAATTCAGCTTCCAGCTTAGATTTCAAATCTTCAACTTGTCGGTTCCACGCGGATCTTTCCCTTTCAATCTTGAGCATCGCATCTTCCATATCCTGGAATTTTAAAACACTGGCCGATAGCTGTTTCTCAAGGCCTTCCTTCTCCTTCATTGTTTTATCCAGGCAATTGGTTGCCTCCAGGTGTTTCGATCGAATCTCTTGCAGCTCGATCTCAACTGCCTGCTTGGCTCGATCAGCTTTCTGTAATGAGAGCTCGAGATTTGAGATTTTCTGGGTTTGGACTGTAATCTGCCTGCAGACAAGCCCAAAAGAAAAAACATTTATTACTTTCCTGCGATTCGAATTGAGAAGGCAAGAATGGTCAGAGAAAAAAAAGAGGAAAGAAAACTACAAACTGGGTAGCCTCCTTGTGCGCCTGAGCAGCCGATTCAAACTGTTGTCGAACTTGGTCCCGTTCCGACTTGATGTCTGCAATGGCTTGGTTACCTTGACGTTTGATTTCCGACATCTCACCTAACAGTTGATTCCGCTGTTCTCTGAACTTGGCCAGCTCCTCCTCACGAGCCTTGGTGACTTGAGACATCATATCTTCTTCACTACATTTAGTTTCCAATAGCGCTCTAGTCTCGTCAAGTTCTTGGCTAATCGCTTGTTGTTGGCTTATGTGTTGCTGGATTTCTCCTCTGGAATCGGCGAGTTGTTGGTCCAAAGATTCAATATGGATCTCGAGCTCCTTGGTCCGCTTGACATTGGTTTCTTTTTCCTTGATCGCTATCGATTTCTGATTCTCTAGACCGATCGCTTCGGCCTCCTTGTGCTTCAGCTTGGACTCGTATTCCATGATCGTCTTCTTCATCTCTCCTAATTGAATCTTCGAGTTCATGTAGTCCTTCTCGAGTTGCTCGATCTTGGTTTTGAGTTTATTCATCGAATCATTTTCGAATTCCAATTTGCCTTCCAAGTCAGCGATGACCATCTTGAGCCTCTTTTCATTACGTTCCAAGTCTTCTTCGCTTTCGGCTTGTTGCCGCTTGAGATCTTCATGCGCGCGTTGTAAATCGTCCTTGTCTTTCTCAAGTTTCTCGATCACGCGTTGTTGCTCATTTATCGAGGCCTTCAACCGGCTCTCATCATTGATCCATTTCGACTGTTGAGCCTCTAACTCGGCGATTTGCTTAATAAGATCTTCTTTCCTGTTATCAATCTCTTGGACAGCTACTTTGGTGGCGTGGTGCAGCTTCACCTCGTTCTCAAATTGATCTTCAAGAGCCTCGAGCTCCTTTCGCGTTGCCTCGAGTTCCTCTACCAATGCCATCTCCATCTCCTTGGAGCGAATTAGCTGTTCTTCTTTGTTCAAACTGACTAGTCTTTCCTGCTCCAACTCGTCCTCAACCCTTTGCTTCTCTGCCTCAACGGCATTTTTCATCACCTCGAGCTTCTCCCTTTCTTGCCTTTCTTTCTCGTTCTTTTCCTTGAGTTGATTCAATTCATTTGCCTTTTTTCGTAGCTCGTTATCATCTCGAGTAGCCGCGAGTAGAGGCCTGACACGTGTGTAGAGCTGCCACCATGGCCAAGATTTCAATTCGTTGTAGATTCTTGCGTTTCGTTGGATGGTTCTGATCGACATGGCCTTGTTCAAGACCTTCTTCATCTTTCTTTGGTGAATGAACGATCGACAGTTAGCCTGTAGATTGGTGAAAATCTCGTACAGATATTCATCTCGACGTTCTTCAAGCTCGGCCAGAACGCCAGATTTGAAAAAAACCTTCGTCAGGCCGATCTTGTAGACGGATTCGTCTAGTTCTAGTGCACCAAGCATCCTGATACACGCCTTCCTGCCGTCAAGATATCCACTTGGAATGATCCCAGGCGTCAAAACTTCATAGCGCTGACGAAATTCGATAAATGGCAGACGATTGGGATAGCCTAAGCGAGCGATCCGAATCCCCTCGAGAACACCATTGCAACGCAGCTGATCGAGCACCAGCTTGACGTCGATCACCCCGGGCCGCTTGTCAGGATTGGGGACAATACATCTGACGAAATGGGGTTGGGTGGATTGTAGTTGGTACATCAGCGAGGTGAGCTGCTCCTTGTGCCTTTGACCGACGGTGCGAAACGCACCGCGTTTCACGCCGCGCCTCTTACCGATACTCTGTCCACCAGGGGCGTCAGAATTCACGGCAGCCGCAGCAGGGGCAGTCGGCTCACTGCTAGGATCCCGATATTCTTCAAATAGGGCAGCGATGAATTTATCATTGGAGCTCGCGAGTACATTAGTCAAATTACTGTTTAGCGGGTCCTTATTCTTTTCTAGCCATCCCTCAGTACGATACTCGACATGACCAGCATAATGTTGAATGATGAAACCGGCAGTGGAATTGAAGCGGGACTTGATAAACTTGGGATTGGGGTTCTTGGCTACGAGACCTATGAGTTTTTCGGTAAAGGTGAAGTCGGTAGCCCTAGGCATGATACATTCTTCATCTAGACAGCTTAAGATACCGATGGGATCGGAGGAGGATTCGATTAAATCAATCGTCGGTTGAAGATCTAGACCAAAGTTGACAAAATCCCAATCGATATCTTCCTTGGAGTATTCCTCCTGCTCGAGTACAAACATGTGGTGGTTGAAGAATTGTTGTAGACGTTCATTGGTGTAATTGATACAGAGTTGTTCAAAGCCGTTCGTCTCAAAGATTTCAAACCCGGCAATATCAAGCACGCCAATGAAAGTCGATTTGAATGATGAGAGACTATTCTGATTACCCTTATTACTTTTGTCGAGCATGGCATTAATCTTGTCGATGAGCTTCCCGAATGATTTTTCGTAAAGCGTTGTACATAGCGAAGAGAGTTCCTCCTTGACCTGTTTTGCGTTACGTTGTTGAGTCACAAATTCACGACCGGCTTTGATCTTGGGACGGAGAATGCTCTTCTTGAACTCTTCTAGATTAGGAAGTCCTAGTAAGTGAAACACCTGCTCGAGATTAGCCAAGGATTGATTTGCGGCACCAGCATGGATGTAAGCGACGTCAGATCGATCGGACTGAACCGCTATGTTACCGATGTGGAGGATAATTGAGATAATCTTGAATAGGTTAAGCTGCTCTTCAGCACTCAGACCGACCACATTCAAACTGTCTCGAAGATTCTTCCATTCCTCCAGATCGTCCATCCCGTCGACAACCAATTTAGTTTTGTTCAAATAGTCATAGTCTTTGGGATCGGTACTATTGAGCAATAATTTTTCCGCCAGCTCTTCGTCTCCGCCTCCACCTGATCCCACCGAGCTACAGCCAATCAACAGTTGATAGAAGATGTGGAATGCGCGTTCTTTCTCACTACGAGAGGTGACTCGAGATTTCTCGAGTAGATACCAATCTATATTTGCACCCGATATAGCTCCAAGCGCGTTGAATTCGATCCTAACGAACTTGCCCTGTGATGGTTGGCGATGAGATGTCAGATTAATCAAGTGTATCTTTTGGCAGGGTTTCTTCTTAAACAATAAATAAAAAGAGTCACGTACAAATCGGGATGAGTTGTTATTTCTGACCGTTTGGGCGTTCCCAAAGGATTCCAGGATGGGGTTGGCTTGTAGGATCTGCCGTTCGAGTTTGCCGAGTCGTTTCCCGACCAGGTCGACCACTTCGACGCGACTGCTGGTATTTGTCCTACTGCCCATGGTGGGCCTACTGCTTTCAGACACGCTATTCTCACTACCCGAGGCGGGAAACTTGTGAGCACTAGCGATCGCAGTGAGGTAGGAGATGACGCGTTTGGTGTTTTCAGTCTTCCCAGCCCCGGATTCACCTGTGATGAGGATGGACTGATTTTCGCGTTCGCCTAGCATGTGTTGCCAAGATCTCTCAGCGACAGCATACACGTGAGGAGGGTTTTCTTCGCGTCGTTTGTTCTTGTACTGGGAGATGACTTGAGGAGTATAGATTGGGAGTGGATGGTATGGGTTGATTGCCACCAAAAAGAGTCCGGAATAAGTCTTAGAGGGGGCAAAGACCAAAAAAAAAAGAGGGGGGGGGTGAGCACTGAGAATAAAAAAAACAGGTGTGTGGTATGGGTAGACTGACATATATCATCTTTGATTCGTAGCGTTGCCTTAGGTTGTGAACGACACTGGGTTCGTTGAGGAATGTGAGGTCGGCGATATCTTCGAGCTTGTTGAATTTTGGAGGGTTCATCTTTTCCAGGATGTCGAGCTTGACGGTACGTGTCTTATCATCCACGCATCCTACCTCGACGATTTGTTGATCGTTGGGTGCTGAAGGACTCTCTGGAAGATCCTGATCGGTGTTGGTAGTAGATGATGAGTGTTCCTTGATGATCCAACAGGCGAGATAGCCCTTCTTCTCATCGGGTAGCCAGAACCATCTCTTTTCGTTGAATTCTGCAGTTGCTGCAGCATCGGCCATGACCTGACCGGGTTTCTTGGCGGTTGATTTCATGGCTGATGAGGGTAGGGTGGGAGATAGAAGTTGGTCCTGGTTGCTGGTGGAGGAGTAAAGGCCACGTAGGCTTTGACCACGATCTGTGTTGGCCATCCTGGTATGGGTCCTCCAGTGCTGATCCTAAGTACGTGGTCGTTCAGCTTTTTCGTTTGTCGAGTGATTCGTTCAGTTGAGGTGTGTTGAAGTGTTTTCCATCTTGTGGTTTTTAGTTTTTCCAGTGGTAGACCTGCAGTAAGTGGTCAACAGGCCTCAAAGGAGCCCGTGATCCCCCGGGGGATACCGCTCGGGGCATCAAGCCAACTAGTAGTGAACCGAAAAAAATAAAGAAAATAAAAAAAATAAAAAATGATTTCCACGCTCAACCCAATCACCAAACCCAAAATCAACCGACTCTTCAAACGAAACCACTCGGTCAGTACCACAAGGAAAACATCTGCATGTCCGAAAACTCATCCGCTTTCCTCCCCATAGATCGCTCTCTCTCATCCCGATCTGCCAGTCCCAGCAAGTGTCAAGTAAGAGAACGAACTCCTCAATATCAAAAAATATATATATATAAAAAACATGCCACTGATATTTATTCGACTAGCGCAGAAATAGAATAGACACATGGTCAAAATCCATGCTCACTCCCTACGCTCGCCCGCCTATCATCCTCAGCCACGGGAAGGGCTGCAAAGTCTGGGACACCGAAGGACGTGAATATTTAGATTTCACCGCAGGAATCGCCGTTAATGCCCTTGGTCAGTCCTACCCAAAAAACTCATCCACATCTACCTATCGACACTTATTTCATCTTTCACTTATCCTCTCTCTCTCAGGTCATGCTGACGAACAAGGTAAACTGAACTCACTTGTTTATTGCTATCATCGTCATCATCATGAATGATGCACTGATTCACTCTACTTACAACCACCAAAGTCGCACAGGTCATGTACAAACAAGCTCAAAAACTAGTACATTGTTCAAACCTCTATCATAATGATCAAGCGGGTGAGCTTGCCTCTACGCTGGTCGATATGACCAAACAATTCGGTGGATTAGGCCTTCCGCCCCTCGCCAATTCATCATCGGCTTCCACGGATCAAGAAACACTAGGGAACCACAAAGTGTTCTTTGCTAACTCGGGTGCTGAAGCTAATGTGAGCCAGAATTTATTGACCCTCGAAAATTATTGCCGCGTTTTGACGTTTGTCATCCTAAGTCTAGGAAGGCGCCCTAAAATTTGCAAGGAAAGTTGGAAAAATTGAAGACCCTTCTGGAAACAAACATGAGCTGGTAAATTTTCAAGAGGTTTTAAAAACGGCAAACGTTATCCAATCCTGACGAACCATGGCCCTGTAACAAAAGGTTTGCTTTACCAACGCATTTCACGGTCGGACCTTTGGAGCCCTATCAGTGACAAGCCAGCCGAAATATCAGCTTCCCTTCGCGCCCTTAATACCTGGGGTTAAGCCGGGTAATTTGAATGACATTGCAGCTTTACCGGAGTTGATCACCTCGAATACGTGTGGAGTGATCGTGGAACCCATTCAAGTTAGCTCCCCTCCATCGCCCCTTTTGTCACTCCTCGCTTGGCTAACAACTTTCGGTGCATTTTTATCTGTCTTTAGGGAGAAGGCGGTATTCTGGAGGCTTCCGAAGATTTTTTACGAGCCTTAAGACATCGATGCCATCAAGTCAAGGCAGCGCTAATCTATGACGAAATTCAAGTTGCGTGACCAAGCCAAGCAGATATGATTAAAAAGCGAACACCAGAGTATATTTGGGCGCCACCTGATACCCACCCTTATTTTTTCCCCTCTTCCTTCTATCACTGTTATCTGAATATAGTGCGGACTAGGGAGGACTGGCAACCTTTGGGCACATGGCTCCTTGCCCACAGATTGTCACCCCGATATCCTCACGATGGCCAAGCCTTTGGCTAACGGCGTCCCCATCGGTGCGGTCATGATGCGAGATCAAATTGCTAAGAAAATTGCCGTCGGTCCGTTTTCATGTCCCGGCATTGTTTGTGGCTTCGACTGACCGTCCTGATCCCGTTACCTCCCTTTTATCTTATTGGATTGATGTGAATAGGCGATCATGGTACCACCTTTGGGTAAGTCGATCTTGATGCGAGTGATACTTCAGAAAAAAAGGCTTCTCAATTGACTCACCTTCTTACGATGGTTGTAGAGGAGCCCCTCTACAGACAGCTATTGCGAAGCACGTCTTGGAACGAATTTGCGAGGAAAGTTTCATGAAGCAGGTGCAAGGATCGAGTGAGGTGTTGAAGAAAGAGTTGGGCCGATTAGTGGATAAGTATCCAAGCCTGCTGGCCGGACCGGTACGCGGGAAAGGCTTGATCTTGGGCGTGGAAGTCAAGAATCTGCAGCAGGAGGGCCAACCTACCATCTCTCAAATCATTTCATTAGCTCGTCAGAACGGCCTGCTGCTGCTCAGCTGTGGCCAATCTATCATCCGATTCGTACCCTCCTTGATTATCTCTCACTCGGAGATTTCTCACATGATTCACATCCTAGAAACCGTCTTGGCACACTTATCAGCGCACCCCAAGTGATCAATTCAGCTCAGTTCAGTGTGACCTTGTCCTCTTTTTTTGTCCATCAGGGAACTGTTTTTCTTTACTTCTTGCAAAACATATCAACCACCCCTCTGTATCCTCCCTTTTGCTAAGAAAAGGTGAACTTGATTACTAGAGCCTAAAACATGATACCCCTGCCCATACAAGTTTGCATCATCTTATTTTTTTTATTTTTTGGAATGATTGATAACTGATTCACAAGAGAAATGTGAGGATTTGGCTCAAGGAACGAGCTTGATGCCCATATTTTTGACCTGGGCAGCGATGGAGCGAGTGAGGGATTCGAGAGGAATATGATTTAGGTCCTCATGATCAACGGATTTCTTGAGGAGTGCGAGATGGTAGATGAATTTGAGACTGAGTTCGGAGCCTATGAAGGAGTGAGACTTGGTGTCGGTTGAGGATTTCTTAGCAGATGATGATGACGATGATGATGATGGATTGGAAGAAGAAGCGTTGAGGTGTTTCTTGATGAAGTAGGTGGTTGGGGGAGAGTTTAGCTTGAACTTATACGACTTATCCTTCCCGTTGATGGACATGTTTACTCGGATAGGAATGGATGGCTCGATGTGACTGGTCTGTGCATTGAACAACTTGCAGAAGCTGTTTTGGTTATTTATGGAAGTACTCTCAGTTATATATCTCTGATTATTCTGAGACAGAAGGAAATGAGGTTACTCCATGGCTTTTATTCCTCGAGATCCAAGCGCCGGACCGATGGGAGGAGAGGGCGATGCCTTGCCAGCCTCGACTATCAGCCTTTCAGGTTTTGTATTATCGTCAGTCTTCTATCTATTTTCCTACAGTTAGTCGTTCTCTTACCGGACTAGGTTGGTCGTTGGTGCTGACATGACTGAGTTTTGCGGAAGTTTTTTTTGGCTCGGCGGACTCCAGTGGGTGGGCTAACCCGAACCCGACCATGGTATACCCCGAATTACCCGCTGCTTCCCTCCCACCGTCCTGATCAATCGCCACTTGAGTCTTTCTTGAAAATTCTTCATCATGAATTCCACGATTGCTGGTTTGGCCATTCCAGATAACGACCTATGCCATGTCCAATGGCGATCTCTCGCCTGGATACTCGAACACGGCCCATTGACTGAGGCCAACGTGATGGACTACTTCTCCCTGTCTCCCTTCTACGACCGTAAATCGACCAATCAGGTCTTGAGGATGCAGAGCATGTTCTCCGGCCAACCCAAGATGGACCCTGTCTCTGAACAGGAAGCCCTGAGAAGGCTCGTCGGAATTCAGTACGCCCTCGTCCTCGCTCGTCCCGAATCCGATCGTGAAGGCGGTCTCTTTATCATCGAGAAACGCGACCGAAAGGCTTACGACCAACGTTCGTAATATGTAATGATAATAAACAAAATAAAGAGGAAGATCTCCTTCGCCTATGCTGAAAAACTCTGGTTGCATAGATTATCCCATCGCTTCTTACTACATTCTCAAGACTTCCATCTATCAAGCACCCTCACTCTATGCCACCCTCTCCGCACGCGTTCTCACCTCCCTGTCTGCCCTCAAACAACTGCTCGAACTTGCTCGTCAACACAAACCAACCTATGATCCACGCCAGAGCTATGCCTGGAAGATTAAGGAGAAAGTGCAAAGTGGGGGAGGGTTGGACAAGGATTCTACAACAGACCAACAGCCCCTCGAGTCCTCCGATCTACAGCAGTCTGATAAGATGGACATGGACTTGCCTGTTCCACAAAAGGATCTTGATCCGCCTCAGAACACCCCAGCAAATAATAAAACCTCTAACAAGGACACACCAGAACTTTCTAACCCTCTCCTGTTCCGTGCCCTGCAAAACACTATCAACAACTTTGCTGCGTTCAAACCCCCTCAACCAGTTGACCCTCTCGTCCCAGAACGAGTGCACATCTCCGCTTCATCTGCTCCCTCTCCAACGTAACTCGAGCAAGCCCTCCTTGCCTTTCATGGTACATTGGAGGGACATTCTTACATTTAATTGTCCATCCCATCTCCTCTCCTCCATGAAAAACATTAGCACCCCCTTTTTCATCTGCCCCTTCACTCCTTGCTCAACTTTCCTGTCCATCTAATGTCTAATACTAGCACTCATTTCTTCATTGTAGTTGTTTTTGTTGAAATATTTCAAGCCACAGTGTCTTAAAAATATATTGGCCAGTGTGAAACTTAATTCTGTGAGCTTATGAATACATGAAATCCACCCATACTTTCAAAAATCAACACATCAGGCACAGACTTGGTAGCCATTTGGTAAAGGCAGCACTTTTAGTATAGTGACTTGGCCTCCAGCTAAGGTTGCTTAAAATTCTGCCCAAGTTAATCTTTCTTGCTAAATGTCTGAAAAATGCATTGTTCATTTTCCACAGTTGAATCATGAACAGAATACAAAATGAAATACATTGAAGTCTAACCTTGCAACAGAAATAAATTTATGTTAGACCCAACAAGAAGAGTGTCAGAGATACTTGGAGGACACACACCTGGTGAGAGAAAGTAAAGTGAGTAGGAGATGAAAGACAGGTGAAATGAATACAAGGCATACTTAACCATGGCAGGGAGGAAGGTGGAGCAGATGAGTGTTGGATTGAATTAAATGATGAGAAGAAAACAAGATTGTGAGAAGGAATTGCAACATGGGAAAGTGATATTTCTCAATATTAAATTTATGTTTATAGATCTTCAACACTAAACATGCAGTTGGCCACTGTTTGCTGTGTGTCAGGTTTTGCTGACAAAATAATCATTTTAAAAATATAAAGAAAGAAGAATTTCCAAGAATGAAAGTAAACTGGCCCATACATACATCAGTTGATACTTTCACAACCAGGTGACATTCTTAAATACTATGATTCCCATTTGTTTTTTGTTTTTTTTTTTTGGGGGGGGGCTTAGAGGGCACTACACCAGACTCATATTGCATGCCCCTCTGAAAATGATGTTTTTTTGATTGTTTTTACCTACTAAAAAATTTCAAATAATAAAAAACCATGAAAATACGCAAAACCAACCAATCCCCCACACAAGAATTAAAAATAAAAAATAATTCTCATCTTTCCTTTTTTCTTTTTCATTGCTTGTGGCTAGAGTAGTTAGTCTGTTAGTTATTTTTAGTAGTGTTAGATATAGAGAATTTTGCCTATAGAGCTTGGGTAGTATGAGAGCGTTAACAATCAAAGATAGTACATGTAGTATTCTTGCAGATACTATGTGTTGAGCGCCTAAGTTTGCATATTTCATGAGGAAATGCACTGAAACAGGGTTGGGGTGCATAATTTGTTGATGATTGAGATTGAAAAATCTATGCCACAAGATAAAAAAAATTGAAAAAATGGAAAGAGTTGAAAAAAAAAACATAAAGAATAATATGAAGATTAGCTAAAAAAAATCGAGATGAAATGAATATATAAAAATTGCAATAAAAATAAAGCAAGAAAATTGATGAATCATCCTCTTTCAAAACACCAGGAAAAAAATTGAGGAACTTCCATGGAGGTTGCTTTAATATATCCCAGTTCTATCTCAGCTTTTATCTTCTCTGTATCCCTTCCNAGTTGACATGCAGAAAGTCCCAGGAAGCTTCTGTTGTTACTCCAACCATGCTCCAAAAGTGTTTCAACCAAGCTTTGATGCACAGTCACTATGCAGACTGCACAGTGACTGTGCAAAAAATTCTACATAGGCAAACATGTGGAGTTTGAATGAGAGCTTGGCTGGAGCATGCTGCATGTCAACTTCAGGCAGTTGATCAAGGTTTTTTTCAGTGGAGGGAGTGTGCTTCAAAGAGAGCCAGCTATGCGATGAATTGATCTGTTTAAATATCCAAGGATTTGATTCAAAGTTAATGATGGATTATTGCTGGTTGAGATAAAGGAGTACTTTGAAGAATTGGGGTTTTGTCAAAGTCTAATTGCAGAGCACAGACGGAAGGTGTTGTTGTTGTGCTAGCCGGAAAAGGAGTTACCAAGCTGAATGGCTGAGTAAATTTTGGAAGTTCCTTTGCGTAAAAGTTTGCATTTGATTTGAGGAATGTCAAGCTTTCAGTGGTTGAGTGTCTCATGTCAACGTGCGTAAAAGTAGATGATATTTGGTCAGTTAGCGTGTGCTTTTGAAGCAGCATTTGGTTCAAAGCTGAGCCCAATGTTTGACATGTGACAGTTTCCTGGGTATAAAGACCGATGAGCTCCTGCAGGTTTGAGACAATAATTCCCACAACTCTACTACTACCATCCACCACACTACTACTACACTAAATTGAAGAAAGAAGACAGAAGATAAAATAAAAAAATAAAATGGAAGAAAATTCAAACATACACCAGGAAAAAAAAGTGAGGAACTTCCATGGAGGTTGCTTTAATATATCCCAGTTCTATCTCAGCTTGTATCTTCTCTGTATCCCTTCCATATCCTTGTTTTATCTATTCCCCTATCTCTAACCTTCCTATCTGCATATAATCCAAGCAAAAAAAATTGAATCATTTTACGAAAAGGCTTGACCACACCACTCAAACTCTCAAATGGAAAGTTTTTTCTGAAAAAATTAAATTTGAATTTTATTTCTTTTTGTTTATTGTGACTATTATTGAGCAAGATGATGTAATTTCTTGGAATTCACAATAAGAATTATGTGTTTTTGATTTTGATTTTTGATTTTATTTCCAAAACTCAATGAATATGACTTGTGTGCTTATTCATTTATTTGAGCACCACATTTAAAAGTCTGATTGTTCAATTGTTTGAACAATAAAGAGAAGTTCTGAAAAATCACAATCTGAGATGATAAAATTCATGGGAAATATCTTTTTGGAAAGGAAAATTTGTACATTGAGTAAGCTTTTTTCAATCAAGTTATTTCTGGATGCAAAATCCGAAACCATTCCCTATGATTTTGAAGAATTCTTCTTGTTTTCAAATTAAGAATTCCGGGCTCAATTATGAAATTACCACTGAAATGAAAATCATCTCAAATGATTTTTCCACCTCCTCACCTCCATTCACAACCAGGGTATTAAATATATGTATGAAATCCAGTTGAATTCTTCTCCTCATCCTAGTAATCCATAACCATTAAAAAAAATTCACCATTGATCAACTGGAGGACTAGGTCAAGAAACCCTTTTCCCCAGCTTCAGAGGCAAAATAAGCTTCCATGGTTCATGGGTATTTTGGTGTAGGAATCCCAACTCTGTCCCTAAATTGCATGTCAAGGAGGAGAGTAGTTTTATACTCAATATCATGCATGAGAAAGAGGATTAATTTCTTTTCGATTAACTGGTGGTTTCATTTTCATTCTCCTTCCTGCATGGACCACACAGGTCAAATAGGTCATTGATTAAAGGAGGCCAATCCTCCACTAGATCATCCATGAACAATATGTTCTATTGGTCTTTGATGATCTGGAGGAAACCCTGTCTTCCTCTGTGCCCGCACATGGCTGACACTATCTGTATTGCTAATGGAAAGGGGGAGGAAAAAAAGTCTTCCTCCAGCTCCTCCATCACCCATAAATCATGTCGGTCATGGAAGCGAAGAAGAGGAATTTTAATCCTTCAAATGATGAATTATTAATGAGACCAATCGGTCATCGATGAACATGAAAGAAAGTTGTTGGTCTTCCATTGCTCTAGGACCAATGCAAACTGTATCAATCACCAGGCAAGGAGGACGACCACTAATTTTCCAAATCATCGATGACCAGTGGGACTTTTGGAGAGCATGGATGAGCTCAAGCCTTCATTTTAATTCCCTCAACACCGATTCAGATATATTTGGAAGAAAAGGAAGTAGGCAGAAATTGAATTCAAATGACCTTCTTTGACTTCATCGTTAAGCCCGGCGGGCTTAAGCTGAAACATGACATCTGGTAAGCACATATTAAGCCCGCCGTGCTTAGCGATTTAATTGCCATAGGAAACCATTTGGAAAATATTATTTTAATTTCAGGCCAACCTTTCAGGTGATACAATATAAATAAAAATAAACGATCATGATGTCCTCTAAGTTGAAAAATATACTTTTTGCTGAAAAATGCACAACCTTTGGAGAAATAAGAATTAAAGAGGGAGGTGCTAGTCAAGTAGAAATTTTCATCTGTTTTTTCAAGCAATTTGTGTCAATTTTGCTTTTAGACGAGGGAAACAACCAAGTTTTCATGTTTTGTTCAATAAATAATAATCCAAATTCTAGAAATATTCTCAATGAAGAATTTTATGAAACT